>VYZW01054032.1:13505-27843 GCA_013401315.1 Balaeniceps rex | reverse complement strand
ACTAAATTAATTTATTTACTTTTTATTTACTAGCGGAATTCATTGAAGACATTGAGCTGATGTTTTCGAACTGCTTTGAATACAACCCTCGTAACACAAGTGAAGCAAAAGCTGGAACTAGACTTCAAGCTTTCTTCCACATTCAGGCTCAAAAGCTTGGACTTCCAATCACATCTGGTAATGTGGACCACGCCGCTCCCGCGGCAAAGAAGTCACGAATCTAACCTCTGCCTTCCAAAGGATTTTTTGAGGGAATCTGTTGTGTTCATTAAAATGAAATGTTAAATCACACAGTCGTCATACCTGTATAAAGCAATAACAACTGTTTAACCACCTTGAAGTGTGGCCTGCACTATATTCTCAATGTAATATTAAGCACTCAGGAGAACGTAGGAAAGATTACCTTTGCTACAGTTTTATTCAGTGTCTAATAATTTTGATAGATGTACTGGATACAGTACTGGTTTACAGAGGTTTTGTACATTTTTAATACATTCATGTGTCTAAATATCTTCCAGAAGTACATTGTTTTTTCCTGCACCAAATGACCTTGTTTCATCCTCTATATTTTGTAGGAGCTGTGGTATTGAGGGCTTTATCAACTCAGATAAAATCTTCTGCTGTAGCACAGTTGAAGAAACTGTGTGTATGTGTAAAACTTGTTTGAGCGTATCTTCTCAACACTACACATGAATGAGTACAATTGCATATCTTCTAAGTACTGTACCAGTGCTGGCTGGAGGTATTCAGTCTGAGTTTATTAAGTAGATATTTATTTAGCATTCAAAGTAATTTGTGAATTTGTTTTGTATTTATAAAATTTGTACTTGGGGATTAAAAACAAAAAAAAAAAAAAGAGTTCCATAACTTTTTACTTTTTTTTCTGGTCCTTTTTTTTTTTTTTTTTTTTTCCCCCTCTAATTTTNTTTTTTTTTTTTTTGTTTATGCCCCTCTAACTTGATGATCAATCAATAAATACCTTCCCCTGTCCCTGGCAGTTCTTCTAGCAATGAGTAAATTTATAGGACTGTACTATAAGTTTCTACGTACAACTTTGGAAGTGTACAAATAAAATGAGATGTTTTTCAAAGTATTTTGGGCTTCTGGCATTTCCTTTTGAGTTACACTGCTACACCATCTTCCCCATTCATATACTAGGACAAGTTGCTGGAGAGAACACAGCGGAATCTGTTTTCAACGTGAATACCCCACCCGGCATTTTTGGCAGCTGCAGCTAGTGTGATACCTGGTCTCTGAGTGATGCAAATGTGCATCAGTATGTAAGGAGTAACATAAGAAGTATGTGTATAAGTTGTATGGTTCTTTAATTAGGATCTTTATTCTAACAGTGTAAAACCTCATAGCTTTGTTTAGCTGACCAGCAGCTGCTTTAAACTATCCTTACTATCCTTGGTTTTGCTTTCAGTATTTATTAATTTAAATTTATCAAACTCAGTTTTTAAAACCAGTTTGCCCACCTGGAGATATGCCATACTCTGAGAAAACAGCATGGAGCAGAAGTTTGGGGGTAGGAAAAACTGAAACATGAGGTTTGCTGCTGCAGCAACTTTTCTCTGTGTGTGTGCTAGCTTATGGTGTAGCATTAAGGCCTGCATGTGCTACAGACCTGAACAATTAATTGCTCTGTAGTTGTGGGTTTTCTTTGCTGCTGTAGTGTGTACCTTGCCTTAGAGGTGGCAAGAATGGGCATTCCCTTGAGCCTAGGGAAAGGATGGCGATAGATAGGAGACTGATCAGTTTGAAGTGTTTGGATTTGGTGTGTGGTTTTTTTTTTTTTTTAAAGTCTAAGAATGAGAACAGTGGGGGATATTGTTTAGATGTGTCTGTTAATACTTCAGGGTTTCTATGTGAGCTTTTCCTTGTTCAGAGCTGACATCTCTCCTGTCAAGATCAAGGACGCATTTCTTGTCCCACCACAAAGAATGCTACATACCATAAGGAACGTGAGCAGCAGACTTCTTTGCAGGGTGTAGGTTGCACTTGATATCCCTGCATCTGTCTAGTCCCAAGAGGATGTGAACATCCTGACTAGCAGGTTGCACAAACAGTTGTGCAAGTTCTTGTTCACATGAATAGTCCCCATTGATTTAAACGTGAATACTTTTGGGGCGGGGGGCACAGTGAGCTGAACAAGTCCATCTGTGGCAGATGCAATTTAAATTGTTACTGTCCCCAACCTACTCCCAGCTGTTCATTCCTGTCGCTTTCTCTCCAAGGTTATTTCCTTCAATAGCTTCCCCTCAGCAACACAACTATAACTTTGAGTTTGAGTAGAGCAGGTGGGAACAGTTTAACCCAAATGTCTGCTTGTGATGGTGGTGTTTGTATGCTTGTGCTGTGAGTTACCAATTTGTCATAAATTTGCAAGCCTAAGGTCTCAGTTAAACATGCTGAAGGTGAAATACAGAGAAGTGCCCACTTCTTTGAGCAGCTGTGCTTAAAATATTCATGTATGCTGCATGTGCAACGCAGACCTGACCATCCTTGGCTTTAGTGGTGCTCATGGGGCATGAACCAAGCTCTCTGCTTCTGGCGGTAGGCTGCCTGAGTTGGTACTTTCATTTCTGCTTTTTCAAACTTCAGCTATGCTTTTTCTGAGTTATGTCAAGATATCTTTTTATGGCTGTTTATTTCCCCCATGCACACCCCTTTGGAAAAAGGGGAATTGCTTCATATCTCTCTCCTTGTCTTAGGGGCTGAGATATTCATGCTCCTTTTCCACCTGTCCCCCAAAACAAACCCATGTCTTACCATGCTCAGCCATCCCACGTGGTGTTACCACCAGGGTAAGGGATGTGCAATATCTGCAGGGGGCTCTGAGCCAGTTTCACAAAGGTGCAGAAACGGATAAGGTCAACGGCTTCATCTCGGATTCAGAGGCCCTGCCTAATCAGCCTGTACCAGACTCTTGAGGAAAACAGGCGCTAGGCTTCCTTGAGCTCCAAGTCCAGCATCTGTCCTCCAAACAGCATTTTGACAAGATCCAATAGTGAAAGCCTTTCCCTTTCTTGGTAGCTCCAATACATCTTAGCCCTGGCAGGTATCCAGATGCTGCTATGCAAATTCTGCCCCTTTCATTCAGGAATTACTGAGTAACCCCACTAGGCAATTTCTTCTGATGCTTTTTGTATGTAACTCACTCATAACCATGGGGCCAGTTCCTTTGGAGGAATTGGGCTCCAACCCAAAGGACTCTCTCTTCCAGGAAATCTCAGCATTTCCTCAAAGAGAACTTCCTCAGCTCCTGGCCACCATGGACTGTCAAAGATTCAGAAGACAAATCCCTACGGTGGCTGCCGTTACTGGAAGCTGCCCTTCCTACCCAAGCTGGACGAGGTCAGAAGGAGAAGGCCTGTTCAAATGCAAGGATGTAGCCTTGTGCAGTAGTTGCAGTTAAGCTGATGCTGGCTGTTCACGCTTAGGTGTCAGCTAGCAGCACTAATGCAGTGAAGCTGTTGTGCCAGGTCCCTTCACCTGTATTAGAAAGTAGGTAATCACCTTGACTGGCATATCCAGTGTCAGATTCACCAGCTGGAAGTTTAACTTCTGGAAATTTTTAAGGATGCTGGAAAGCTTGAGCTGCTTTGGTCTGGCAGAGCGTGTGACAGATGTGAGCCAGCACTCTTCATTGTAAAGGGTTTGGGCTGGGGCCACCATCCCCTGCACCCAGTGTTGCTCTTGTGTGGAGGGTGTAGTCTTCAGTATCATAGGAGGGAGCACATACATGTTAGTATTAATAGTAAAGGAAGATGACCTTAGCATAATCTTAGCAAATATGGGCATTAGAAACCAGCAAGAAGCAGCTGAAAACCAGCCTGAACTTGCGTGTTTAATTATAGTGTGGCAGAGATTGCCAGACCCTGAACAGCCCAACTTGATGCAGTCACCAGCTGCCACCTGCCCCCCAACCAGCCATCTCTGGAAACTATCATCATCCAGAAGTGGAGATTCTGCTATGGACGTGTGCAGGCAGCAGATTCCTGGGGGTAGCAGACCACGCCAGAGTCCTGCCCAACATCATGTTGCTGCTGGACTGGTAATCTAGTATGTCAGGATTTAGGAGATTACTTGTGTGCTTTATGATTTTCGAATTATAGATGTAACCACTGAATTAACCCTTACCCTGCAACAATCCTGTATCTTCTATCTGTATTCAAATAAATAACATCTAACATTGATCACGTTGCCTCTAGTGTGGATCATTATCATAACTGATTGCAGCAATTTCAGCTAACACTTCTTGAGGCTACTGAGCACCATTTCTACTCTGCAAGAGCCTTCTCACTTTAAAAAAATTGCCAGCGCCCAGATGACTTGCAGGTAGTTTTCTGCGCGGCATTCGGCTCAGTTGCTGTAACTCCAGGAGCTCTCTCCCCGGCACTGCTGAACTGCCACCTTGATCCTCACAACAGCAACTTCTTGGTCTAGTTCTGCAGAGGCGCTCCTTGTGCTTTACCCAGCTTACTGTAAGGGGGTATCCTGAGATTTCTCAGCCTGCTACCATCAGACCAACTGATGTCTTCTTCTTCCTGCCCTTCATCAGCAACCTATTTCCCTTAATTTGGTGCTTCCTTAAACTCTATTAAAGCTCTGTTAAAACTTTGCCTTTAAGCGCTCAATTTTATGTATGTCCAATATCAGGCCTGTATAACAACCCCTCTTGGAGAATCTCCAGTTTCTTATCTCCAGGTAAGAAAGTTTCCCATTTTGGGGCACTCAGGTTTGAAGATGTTTGGATTAAGTCAAATGCAAAAGGTAAAATGACTGCGCTGCAAAACACAAAAATTACAAAGACGAATAAGTAAAGCCATCACCTTGTTTCCCATCTGTTTCCCAATAGGGATGCTGCAGTAGCACCATCCCTAAAACCTGTCTGTGTATTTGTGGATGTATGTGTGTATACTTGTGCAAAGTTTTGTATTTTTAACCGCTGTAAGCTACCAACTATTAAAATAAAGGTTATCATTCATGAACGTTGTACTTCTGTGTCTTTAAAAGGTACATCTCCAGGGCAACTGCTGGTAAAACTGTGATTTACTCGGGCCGTGAGTGGTGCTGGGAGCAAAGCCCGGCTTCCTCCTGCCTCCCCCCGCTCCCAGCAGCATCCACTAGTCCGAGCTTCCGTGACAATGTGCGGCTGGGTCTGCGTTCAACTTGGTTTTACTTTTTAAGTAATCAAACAAATCTAATCTGCTGGTAGTGAAACACTCCACCCTTGGCCACGCACCAGCAGCTGCATTCTGGCAAACGGATATTTTTCCAAACCAATGCTTTTTAATATTTGGAGTGCATTAAAATGCTTAAATATCAATATGAACTACACCTGAAAAGTTTTTCAGCACAGGCTGCATATGTTTTCCAAAAAGTGCACTGAGGGTGACTTTGGGTTTCTTTCTCTACTGTAATATATCAGTTTCCTGGGTTTGAGGTGCTGCTTTTCTGGAAATTTGCTGTAACTAATTTTAAATTAATTTTTTAAAAAAATTAATTTAAAAAAATTATTTAATTATTTTTTTTTTTAATTCCTTAGGTATGAAAGAAGAATGGGGGAAAAAAAAAGAGTTTTCTGGGCCTCCAAACACAGGAGCATATCGGCTGTTGCCTTGCAAGAAGCTCTGGGTACCGCAGGAGGCTGGCCGGGGTGGGAGGTGCTTGGCCCCGTGCGAGAATCGCTCACCCTTTGCCAGGAGCGGGGAAGGCAGCGAGCACCATCGTGCTGCCTGCGCCCTCCCCGCTGCTCACAGAGCACATCCAGCTGTTCAGGTCACTCGCTTTTGATGATAGAAATGTTTGATCAGGCCAAGTTTCCTACAAGGATGTTACATGACAGCACGCTCTCCAAAGCACTGGCCGCTGCCCACAGAAGATCAGCTTTCACTTATTCTTCTCTACGGTCGTTTGCCTTTCCTTTCTTACATTTGTTTCAAAGAACCATGAAAGAAAGCGTCTTTATTCCAGTAACAGAGTGCCGCTGCGCTAGCATCGTGTCGCAGCGCAGAGTTATTCTGGCGCTGTGTGCAGCCTGATTTAACAGTGCCGTGTGGAGGAACGGAAAGCGGCACGCTTGCACTGTGATGTCCCTTACAACAAAGTTGTCTCGGAGAGGATATTCCTGCTCTGCTATGGTAATACAGAGTCCAACATGAGTTTGTCGATTTGCTACACTTAGTTTGCCCATTTATTTAGGCTTTATACAGCTATTTCCTAGATTAACATGTCCTATGAGAACGTGTATAATAATCTATGTGCTTTCCTGTTTTTCTTCTCCAAGCGCCTTACAGATGAAATTAGTTTGGAGAGGGAAGGACTTTGAAGCGACGGGTTGTGCTGTGGCTTGGCTGCTGTGAAGCACGCATTTGAAATGGCAGAAACGTGAGCCAGGATGCTGAAACATTTGGGTTTTGGATGGCAGTTCTGCATTTGATTCTGGGCAGCGTGGGGATTTGCCTGTGGGATCAGGGCTTCATAGCTGCCTTTCACGAGCATTCCAGTGCAGATCCCACCATCGGAGTCACATGCTGGGCTCTGCAGTTCTGGCACCACTCGAGAGCACTGCTGTCACCGGAGGACGCTTTCGCACTGACTGACAGGTCCCGCGATCCAGCAACAGTTATAAATATTCCTGTGCCCCAGTCATCCTAAAGCCCATCCTCAACCACCAGAAAGTGACCTCAACTCATGTATTTAGCATGTTAGGCTTAGCTAATGTTTTATTTTTAGATTGCTATCTGAAAAACAGTGGTTTTAAAAGCCAAGATCAACTTTTTAAGCAACATACTTTGTGAGGGGGCTCTGCAATGCTCCGCTAGGTTTAATTTGTGCATCTTTCGTTTCCATAGTTGTCCATCTTTGCTTCTAAGAGGTTTCTTAGAACCTTAGTCCTTGGGTTCAACCTTCATCAAACAGAATTTCCTTCCATTCAGATGCAATGCTGCAAACTGAGTCCTAGGTCTGTCTGGAGCAATTTTAATAGTATTAAAACTTCAGAACCAAAAGTGTCTGTCCTCCTTTTGGCCTGGCCTTTGCGACTTCCAATCTAAACAGGCCGTGTGAATTAATCTCCCCTGTCTTGGCACTTTCTCCATCTCCTGCACAGGATTTGATCCTTTCCTGGTGACTGTTTTTTGTATCGCAAGGATGTCTCCTTAAATCAGACCTACGATGCCATAGAAGTGCTGATCATGATTAGAAACAGTCCATTTTCCAAGGACCTTATTCCAACGCAGTGACATAACCTCAGTAGGAGGGGAAGCACGGAGCGATGAAGGTTAGTAGCAGAATCAGGCCAAGGCTGCAAGACTTGGGATTAGTGCCCAAAATCTGTGTGCAATCTGTGTACAGTGCTGCTTTGCACTTGTCCAGCCACAGGAAAACACAGATTCCTTGTCCCACCAGGAATCCTGGTTGTCTCAGGGGGCCCACTTTTTGGGGGCTCTTCTGTAAAGAAGAGCGTAACAAAGTTGAATCATTATATTCCTTACGTGCCAGCCAGCCCCAGCATCTCGAAGGTCTGCATGCACCTATCCAGAAGGGAAAGAGCTTTCTGAAATCATTGCCACCTTTTCCTGGAGGTGCACCAGTTTAAATTGTGTCATCTGCTGAGCTGTCTGACTGCATCCTAACTTTTGGCAGTCATCCTCCTGCGAACCAGGCTGAAGCCGTTCAAGAAATCACCCCTTCCAGCTGTCCTGCTCCTCCGCTGAGAGGAGGCACTGCCCTGTGGCTGAACAAGTTTTCAGAAATCTAAACAAGGTGAAACCACTGTTAGGATTGTTGTAGCTGTGGACTTTATTTTGGCGACCCCGCTGTTGTCCCTACTCCTTCTTTCTGTAAGTTTTATTATATTTATGTAATAAATTTTACATCCTGCGAGCAAGCAAAGAACCAACTGTTGAGCCACAGCACAGAGGAAGAAAACAGACCACATTTTTATCTCCATTCTGATTTTAAAAAGAAACGAAAAAGTCTGCTTCTGTGCTGTGGCAAGTCTATTGAAATGCTAGTGTAAGAGGCAGCAGAATTTGACTTCTTAAGCTTGGAGGGAGAAACTTGGAGACTGCCAGCATAAGGACTATCACTCAATTTGTAAGACATAGGAGAGAGAGCAAAAATTGTCGAATGCTGCTGAGGCACGTGCATGGCAAACGGACATTGCAGCAGTAAGAGACACATGGCTCAAGCAAAGCGTACGACAGTGCTGAACACCCACTGGAATAACAGACAACTTTCCTTTGGTGGCAAAAGCAAGGAATTTTTGCCATAAACTTGAAGAGGTTAGCGGGGGGTGAAATTGCTATTGCTGGGAGAATCGTGTTGATTAACATCCCCGCTAACCTTAGGCATCCCAGTTTTATAGCTCTGCTAGAAATTCCTGACAGAAACCAGCAAAACTATTAATGGCACCTCCTCTTGTGTTACTCGTATGTATGTCCTTGAATAGTGCCGGGAAGGAGTATGAGGGTGTTGGATTCGTCTGCAGCTGTGAGTGGATGCCATGGGCTGAGGGAAAGGCGCTTAAATAGGAGCTCCCAGGCGTGACTTCCCATGCGTTACCCTCCTCTGCATAGCAGCTCCTCTGCTGCGGACGCAGAGAGCGAGAATAATGTATTTCAAACTAAAACCAGTGTACTGCACCTGAGAACAAGCTGGCAGCACCAGAAAATGTTTTGGTTTTTCTTCATACTGGTTTCACAGCTGGCATGCTTTTAGTGTGCGAGATTTTCACTTTTAGGGGACTCTGCCGTTAGCTCATTTTGTAGGAAAAAGTTACATATATGAAACAAGAACACAAAGGGAATGGCTTATCCAGAAGAAGTTTTTGCAGATGACCGATACATCTAGCAAATTAGGCCATTGCTTTTTGGCTGCTTGAAGAACATTTCTGGACTTTTCTTTTGTTAGAATAATTAAATAATAAAATCTATTATCTTGTTTAGTGTTACAGCCTATTCTTCCAAAGCGCTCTGGCAGCTCTTCCCCTAATCCACTTACCAGGTCAGCTATATACGCCTGGTTTTCTAAAGGTCACTTTGGCTCCCTCCTTGCCGTTTCACCATAATAAGCGTTATTCTGTGATGCACAGCAACTACCGTGCTCCCAGAAAATGATGCTGCTTTTTACATTTCTTCTCTTTAGAGAGGATTTACCATATTGCATCCGTGTCTGCTATATAGCCAGGGTTCTGCTTCAGTGTATGTACAGATATATGCATCTCTCTGACACATCGGTAGTCGGAGATAACAGCCAACATCAAACTCCTTGAACCTAGTGTTGTCAGAGGATGCTTACTGAGAAGAAAAGTCTGACTTTGCTGTTTGCTTGAAACAGAGGTTTCAAGAAAATAATTGTTCTGCCTGACCTACATTTCCTTCCTTAGGAGGAGGGATGGTCTGGGGTGTAAAGCAGGGACGGGGATCCAAGCCTCCCTGCCCTGTGCCTCGGCTTGCCACAGCCCTCCTGGATGACCCCAGGCAACCCATCGAACAGGATAAGTAACACTCATCAGGCAGGGATACTTCATTAATAGTTCTAACAAAGAGCTTTGAGACCTTGGAATAAAAATGCTACAAGGAGAAGTGACAAAAAAAAAAAATTACTGTCTTTACCATGGAAGTGAAAGTTGTCTGGAAAAAAAAGTGAGTAAATTGAATAATTGATAGAGTCAGTGGCTGATCTTATAAATCCTTCCTTACCTGAGGTTATGCTGTAAATTTATCTCAGCTGTAAACAAGAGGCAGCAAGAAGAGAGACTCGGGAAGAAACTGCTCCTGGGGAAAATGCATTTTGCAGGGCATACAGGAATTTATGAAGGCTAGCAGGGTAAACAGTAGTTACTTTTTCTAGTGCTATAAATGTGCAAACCTTTGTGAATGTGCTAATTACTTAAAAGTAACTTTTATCTTCTGCTTTTATTAATAAGGCTGAGCAAAGCCTCCCTGTATTTTAGATTTCAGTGGAAATTTTTGGTTCTGTTTAGCCATTTTTCTGCCATTAGTTTCCATGTTTCTCTCACAGGAAGAATTTTTATTTCCTTTTTTGTTATGTTTAAATACCATCCCCCAAATGATGTCATTACAAGACATAACATTTTAATTAAATCTCCCTTTTATTGCCCATTGACCAATGGCAGGCCCATGGCTGCCCAGCGTTATGATTCACCGGCACGCGTGACTTACCAGCACGGCACTGAGAGTCACAGCAGGGAGAGGGGGGAATTCCGCCCTGCCCCGAAAAGCTTCTGGCTGCTGCTCCTCGAGCATCTGTGCTGGCCGTGCCAGGCTTTACGCTGCCGCTGCTTCCTTCTGCCTTCCTCTGCCTGCTCTCCTGGCGTACGGCCGTAAGGTGACCTCGGCCAGGGAACGCGGACGGTTGGAGAGCTTTCCAAGGAAAAAAAATTTTGGGACCACACCGGTGGAAGAGGCTGCTTAAACCAGCAGAAGTGACCCTGCCAAGGAACGTGGAGCTGGAGCGTCCCTTAGGGGGAATCCAGTCTCCTGGTCCGACAGCAAGGCTTGCTAGGGATCCCTGCTCCACACCAGCCCACGCATCCTGCCCCTCGCTGCGGGCTCTCAGGATTAGCGCATGTGGGAGACGCTGCAAGTCTTGCTGACTTGCAGCAAAATCATGCTAGGATCCACCACGTGTAGTCAAATATATTCACCGTATAATTTTTTACAAGAAATGTATCTGCAGCATAAGGAAAGACATAAAAACTCAGCATTTGCCTTTCACTGGGGTTTTCTCTAATACTTTCTTACATGACAAGAAGTTAGATTTTATCCAGCATTCTTTGCACTCCCACTGAAAATACAGAATTGTTGGAAGGAAACCGGACATTTTCCAGAGGTACGCAGGAGAGCAAAGGGGGAAAGGAAGTGCCTGAGCAACAGATCTCATCAAACGCAGTTTCCTAGGGATTTCTCTTTCTTGACTGACCGATTATTTTTTTTTTTTAACTGAACAGTATTAAAACTTTGTTATTTCAGTGCACACCTACGCAAGTTCCTCTGCTTTCCTCTGCTTTCCCTTTGTAGTCCACTGCCTGAAGGTAATCTGGCTACACCATAAGAGATCTGATGTCTCCTAGCAGAAACCAACAAGTTCCTGAGTTGAACTGGTAGGCATACAGCCCTACTTTCTTCTATCTCAAATGAATTATTTTATGGAACTTAGTTATTTAATTACTTTTGTGACTTCTATCCTTCTGTCAGATTTAACTCAAATAAGCTAACAAGTTAAAAAGTCACTGGGACAAGGACTAGCCCAAGTGAGAGAGGGGATGCTTGAGGAGGCCAAGCAGAGGCCTTGCTTCCACGTGAAATGAGGCTGAAATGGTAACGCTGAGTTTAGTGACGTTGACAGAGAAGCAAAGAAGATGTACAGGATACAAAAAGAAGGACTATGATTTCAGAGAGCTTTAATGCATAAGGCAACTTAGTCCATTATAATCACTTTGCACTAATGAGCATCCAGGAGTTGAATCCAAACAAACAGTGCCTTCTGCTTCACGGTGAGTCATTTCTTCCATCCATGGAGCGTGAGGGGAGGCTTGGAGGGCTTCCTCAGAGGCATGCGGTCCGCATAGGGTATCATTCACAAAGCTTTTAGTGCTGCTGCTGCCGGGCTCTCTGAATCATAGGGCTATTTCGGTGGTGCCTGGTGGGATGCAGGTCTTGTGGCACAAGGGTAGTGAAACTCGATGCTTCCTGCGTGCAGCAAGATGCCAAGGTGGGGAACCAGCTTTGTCTGAGTGTGCTCCAGCAATAAGATTTGCTTGGTCATTATTGCTCTTGGCTGGATACTGGCCATTTCTGTGGCCTCCAAGGTCACCACTGGGCTCTATCACAAGTTCCTTCTCTGATCGCTGCAGTCACTGGGAGTCCATTGTTCATTTTCTTAAGAATGAGAAGTCCCTTTCTGTTTACCTGTGACCTGTTTTTCACCCCTGAGAAGTGCTCTCCGATTCTGGTAAACTCATTTCTTTCTCAGAGATTTCTATAAAGTCATGAATACTTCTTCAGCCCTTGCTTCTTCTGTACTCCGACGACTGCCAGGTACCAGTCAGCGACGTGCAGCAGCAGCCCTGCATGCCTGGGTGCCTCAGGTATGCACCTTGCGAGGTGAAGAGAATAACAAGCACTTCTGAGTCATTATTCTGTTTCCATGGTAGCAAAGATGGAGGGTGAGTCATGCACAGTTTTGGAGTTGTTGTCCCTGGAGCATCTACCCAGCTGTGCAACTCTGGAGCTGGTAACTCTTTCCTGGAGCATCTACCCAGCCGTGCAACTCTGCAGCTGGTATCTCTTTCTCCACCTTTTGTTTTACAAGCCTGGGATGTGCAGCGCAGAGGCCCTGCAAGGGTGCTGCAAGGGACTGAGATTAGGGTACTCACACGCAGCAGTTTCATGGTATTGTACAAGCGTTAGAAGCAGCCTGCTGGGCTCACGGCAGTGACTGTGGTCACTGGCACTGGGGATGTACTGCACACGTGCACAGCTACATCTGCTTACAAAGGCGAAGGAACCCCCATGGTGCTATTTGCCACAGTGGCCTCCCGACATTATGTATGGCTGCAAGGACGCAGACCTCCGTTTGGGACGATGAGAAGGGCGTGTGTCACACATGACATGCCGTGACACGCTGCAGTGTAATGAAGGCTGTTTTGGGACACATTAAACCATCCTGACGATGAGGATCTGAAACCACTTAAGTCCACCCCGGTCTGCCAAGCTGTGCAAGAGCAGCAGACTCCCAGAAACGAGGCTGTCAAGACATTCATACGGACTTCTGTTGGTTTAAGCCCACCACAAAACTGTGTCTTAAGAGTTAGCCATTTTAGGATTCGTGCTATTAATTCCCATAACACATTTTCACCTATCCTAACTAACTACTTGTTTGATCAGAAAGCAGTGTGTATCGTATTTGAAAACCACATTAGGTAATGGCTGACTCTTTAAATGCAATTATGCAATGAAGGTGCTCCTTCCTGGGTCCGACGCTGCTGGCACTGAACAGGCAGTAAGCATAAACAAGTGGACATCAGCTGGAAAAAAAGTTGAGTCTAACAGACTTGCTGTTTCCAGCCAAGTGGTGGTGGGGCTTCCTCAATGTGTGGATGTAAGGAGCTGAGGGGTAACATAGCTCCAGGTTAGTGATTTCGAGGCTGATTGATAGGGCAAATTTTGAATCTTCATGAATGCAATTCAGTCTTGAATTCTGTATACAGAGAGGGCAGGATGTTACTCAAAAAGGAGATTGGAAACATAGTGGCTCATCTGGTCAACATGGTGGTGTATAGTAACAGAGAAAGGGGAAAAAGCCCCACATACCTCACGCAGTGCAGTGTGAATGTATATATACGTGCATATATACATGCGTGCATGCTGACAAACACTAGTTTGCTGTTTTCCACCAAGGTGCTATTAGCAATTCAGGTGTTTTGGGGAGAGATGGCTGACTGACCGCAACACAGGCTGGCTGCTCATACATATTGCTGGTCAAGATCTTGCAAGTTTCTGATCTCTTGGCTTTCAGACACATCAGTTCGGGCAGCAGGGAGCCACATAGTACTGGCAAACCTCTTGTCCACTTGGATGGGCTAGAGATAAAATGCTCCGTGTTTGGTGTCCTGTGCCTGAAGCCCCGTCCAGCTCAGCATGGACAAGTGAAACGCTCTCGGGAGGATACTTCCTTGGTTTCCTGCAAGTCATCTTCCTGTCTTTTAATGCTGTGCCTTACGTGTTGTGACCTGCCCCATCGTCTGAGCAGTTCTCTCAAAACCACAGAAGGTGCCGTCCCTGCCCAGCCCCCCCCGGCCTTTCCCTACGGAGACGGCTGCAGCCGTGGCAGTAGCGCAGCTCCTGCTCAAGGGGGGACAAGGAGCCGTGGCACCCAGCAGCAGCAAAATGCCCCCGATGCCCCCTGTCAGGCGTGTGCAGGCGAACAGACAGCGCCTGGCCGTTAAGGCCGAACAGGGGCGCGATGCCAAAATCGTGATTTTAAGACCAGCAGAAAGCACCTTGGCGAAGGGAGCAGCACTGGGCAGGAGGTGCGGGGCAGGGCAGGGAGCTACCGCGCTCCGGGCCGCCGTGGCTGGCTCCAGAGGGAGCCGTGCCGCCATCGTGCCCCCACCTGATGCGACTACCGGCTGCCTGTGCTCCACGCCAGGCTGAGGGGCTGCATCGCCCCCTTAACAGCCAGCGACCCGCCGGGGTAGGCCTGGGGCCGGCCACGGGGGGACGCCGGGCGCTGCGAGGCCGAGGCGGCCGCCCGGTCGCTGCCAGCCGCGCTCGCGGGTCAGCGGCGGCACCTCACCGCG
>VYZW01054018.1:3789-21123 GCA_013401315.1 Balaeniceps rex | reverse complement strand
TGCTTGGTTGCCGACTGGGGCTAAACCACGACACGGGCTAAACTCTCTTAGTGAGCATCAGGTCATGTAGCTCTTTGATAAAATTATTCTGCTTTACACCAGCAGAAATTCTAACCCCATTCTGTTGTCAGAGAAACCTCCATTTGTTAATACATCAGAAATCACAGTAGTATGCTGTTGTTAGACACACACACACACACAATTTTCTACATGGCTGCACAAGTGCATTGCTGATTTGCTTATCTGTAGTCTGCTGCATTCAAGGCGTTTTGTTTACTTAATTCAAAATCAATAAGTTTATTTCCCGGACAATAGCCAACATTCTCTTGGAAGAGCTGCCTAATTTTAAAGTCAAGTTCGGACGTTCGTTGCAAAAGAATCTAATAACAACCCACAAATGAAACAGCCTACTACACAAACATTGTTGGAATAGCCTGAAGAAGCAAGTTAGCTGATGGCTATAGGCTTGTCAGACTGACAATTCACTGCACATCTGTGTCTGCCAATATGGAATTTACTCAAAATTGCCTCTCTAGACACTTCTTTATATAACACATATTTAGCTTATTAGTGCTGTCATTTGGGAGTGTGGTCAGCTTTTGAGCAAAATCTCACTGAGTCCGTTAGCATGGATCACATCACAGCTGCCATTTTAGAATCACGATGATTAGGTTTGAAGTTCAAATGATTTGATTTCACTTTAAAGCTTCAAAAGCAGCCTCTGGGGCAGACTTACACAATTAATTTTTACTGAGGTCTGCTGGGTAATTTGCTGGAGTCAGAGAATCTTCACTAAGGTAAGGTAATTACCACTGGGTAATTTTATGGCACTCTGTTTAGTAGGAAGCAGCGTGTTGGCTGGCTTCTGCTCAGATAAGACCTAGAGGAAAGTGAAGATGCTGCTTCTGGGAAACAACATGTGTCTGAGACATTGAGGAGGGATGAGCAGAATTCACTCACTTCCCAGATGTGGACCAGAAGTTGTACTTGCCCTCAAAATGTCTTTTCAGTAGTGTGCGTAAGGACTTACAGTATACAGTCTCATAAAGACCGTACTGAGAAGCTTTCAAAATTGAACTACTGCACCTGTGATTCTTTAATACAGGAACAAAGAATGCATTCTTAGTTTAGTTTGAACGCAGAAGTAGATGATGAAATGAAATATCCCTTTGAGATTTGTATTTATCACTTACAAGAAGCACTTCCTAATAATCAGTGGCAGCTAGGCTGACAAGCAAACTTCAGAGCAAAGCCACAGGGGATACAAGTCTATTTTAGGTTTACTGTTGACAGTAAGGGTCAGAGGAAAAATAAACTCAGCAAGCAGTGTCATGCTACCACAAACCTCTGCTGGCCAAGCAGAAACTAAATTACGGCCCAACCTTTCAGCACTACAGAAAGTCTTGGGCAATTGGGCTGCCCTGCAGTGCACAGGGCACGACATACAGATGAACAGGATTAAGCACAAGTGAGACATAACATAAATTAGTGATAAATAAAGCTCAAAAGATTGGAGGAGCTAATTATCCACAGTCTGGAATGGGGTGCAGTATGCTTACCCCAACAGCATTCCTATTATTTTAATATTTGAAGTCTGCAAAATTAATCTGGAAAGCCCTGTGAAAACAAGGACTGATCATGGTCTTCTTCAAGATAACCTTCTTTAGGTCAAGCTATAAATAATACAGGTAATATCTACTTGGGGACCTAACCATTAAAAAAAAAGAAAAGAGCTGCAGAAGGACTCAGACATTATTTCTATTACATACAAATATATATATTAAAAGAAAAAAAACTTTTTATCTTAAAAGTTTAGTCCTCAGCTGCTTTTCATGTACTGTAATACTACTGGGGAAAGCTGATTTGATTGCTCTATCACCCTAATAAAAGCTAAGATTTGTGTAAGGGGAAGAAGAGGGAATAAAGTCTATTCCATATTGATATTGCTGCTGATGGCATTACTGGCTTTCATTTTGTTAAGTTTACTTCCTATTAAAGCTGATGATAAAAGCAGCTGTGTGGACTCATAAGTACCTCTATCTACATCTCTCCATGGACTCATCAAAAATATCTGTTTCATATAGTCTCATCGTCTAGGACAGATTTAATTTTATTCTGTCTTTCAGTAGGCATAAATAAAAATGTAAATACCATAAATAAAAACCTGTCTTTCCAACCATTGCGTTGTTTTCCTTTTTCTCTACCTATCATCCACTGGATGCAAACACAATCCTGTAATTCCTACTGTTCTGTTGTTTTCCTTTTCTTTGCTTTTTTTGTTTTGATGAAGCCACAAACATTTTGTCCATTGTCAGGAGCCAGTTGCTTGAAACAAAGCAGACTTTTTTACTTTCAAGCATAATTATATAGGACAGAAATGGGTAGACAATTGATTATTGCCCTTTTTTTCTAACATGTGATAATACACCGATAATTCGTAAGGAGCATCCATGTACCACAGATAAAATGCTTCAGATTTTAGGAAGGTGTTTAAAAACCAAGTGCAGTTCTCATGGGTGATGCCCAATCATTGTGCATCCATTCTCTGCCAAACTGATGCTCATCTGTGCTGTTCTGTTTGACCATTTTAAGGTACTTGCTTATCATTCTCCCATAGCTCCCTGCTCATCTGAAATACCCCTGGGACATTCAGAACAAGAGCAATGCCATGCTACTGGGTTGTGATTTCGGAGTCTACAGGACATCAGATTAACAAATTCTCATGACTTTTCTCATGGGGTCCCATAATTCATATGTTTTGTCAGCGCAATTTTTGAACTGCTGTCAGGTGGCACTGAGAATATATTTGGTCAGCTCACATTGGGTCCTGTGAGCATGCCTCTCATAGATACAAACAGGTTGTCTCTTACATGTTTGAAGTCTTGTCGATTGATGGAAAAAAGTCAGCAGCTTCCAGTGACTGCGGTAATACCCACGACGATGGTGAGCAATACCAGGAGAATAAAATCAAGGGACCCAGTTCCAGTGTGATGTACTCCATTCAGAGCCTTTGGGATTGCTCTAGTAAATCATCATCTCTTTTTCCTTCAAGGCTCTCTGCTGAACCACATCATTATTTCCCTGAATTTCCTTCTCTTTTTACGAAGCTTCCTTTAGAAACTTGCCCAGTCTAAGACTTCTGAGTACGTTGACCATGGAGATGTAGGTGGTAAGGAAAAGGACAATAATAGCCTGTTCTTAGTCTCCTTGTCACCAGTAATAAAATACTGCTTTCTCCATGGTTTTAAATGGTATTTCCACCCTGTCTTCTAAACTCAAGCTTCTTTTGGCAGATTTCTCACTTATCATTCCATGTATGATGACTCTATACTAGTGCTGGAGAGCATTAAATTGATTGGTGGAAAATTAATGGAGCAAGCAGGAATGATAGAGAATAACTACTTGTCCATTGTGGCTTTTGATAAGTTGGCAGTCTGAGGGGGCAGTAACATAAAGTACATTAGTAATTGTAAACGCCCGGTGCAGTTTGTCCTTGCTAGAGAACTTCAGTGAACCCACAGAAGAAAGAGCAGGGTCTTGTTCAAAACATGAGGGAACAGGCATAGAGGAAGATGCACCCCTATGCTATTTAGCAAGGTAGTGTCTTGCTACCCAGGGTGCAAACCGGAAGGAAACAACAAATATTCAAGAAGCTTTATATATGAAAGGCCACAGAAAGGCTTCTTTCCCTGATGGTCTTATGCTCATGCAAACCAGAACCCTGCCTCTTCCTTGAATCACATTACGTTGCAGCCACTGTGACTCAGTTTAAACCTCGTATAGCTGTCCTATTTCTGTATGTACTGTTCCATTCAATTTGGTTCATCTCCTGTAGTGCCAACATCTTGAGCAGGGCACTGAAGGAAGAACAATTTAGAAGTGAAGGCATGGGCCAGCTCGGTGGCTGATGGTTGCGGGATTTAAAATTCAAGGAAATAAAGCTGTTAAGGATTCAGGTCTCTAGTACAGATGCCATTTGAACATGTTAGGGAGGCAGGTTTTTAATAGCCATTTGGTAAAGAAAGGCTTTGATCTTCCTCAGTAAAATGATGGGTAGAATGTTTGACAAAACAGTTCTTTTCAGTACATATTACTTGTGGATGCTAATCCACATCCTCCTAATTTTCAGACTTTTTTGCAGATGGCATTTTTAGCAATGCTGTCAGCATCTATGCATGGAGTGCTTTTGCCGTGACTGCATTTTACATGTGCCACGAGTCTTAGATGCTTATAGAAATATCCCTGTTTAGAAACAAGTTATATATGCCAGCAGTCCTTGACATGGTGTCTCGGGAACTAGCTGCAGTTACTGGAAGCTTGTCTGCTTTATGGACAAGCTTGTCTGCTTTATAACAGGTTGATTACACCTACCCTAGAAACAGATTCATGAAAGGTGTCTCTCCCCTTCACCTGGTCTGACAGTATTTTGCAGATGCCTGTTTTTGCTAGCTGGCAATCAAAAGTACAAATGTTCTGCAGAAATCCAAATAGCTGTACCCTGAAGAATGGTGGGTATAACGCAAGAGAATATGAAAATGTCATCTGATGGTGAAAAGTCATTCCTCTGAGTGTCTCAGAGTTCATAAGTGAAACAAAAAACCTGACTCCAAGGACAACATGACTTCAGAGTAAGGCACACAGATACATAGGCAGGTTCATTCAACTTTGAAACAATGTGGAAAACATCAAGTTTCCAGAAATCCTATTTGAAAAAATAAGCCAATATATAGAGAAACAAAACACCTGCAGTTTCGATTATCTAGAGTAACATCCTGTATAGACAAGGCCTAAAAATAAATTCTAAAGGGCTTTTCTACCTGGACTTGTGTTATTACCAGCATTACACAGAGTTTCATTAGCAGGATTCCAAGTTACTGAGGCAGCCTGCTGCGAACTTCGCTTCTTCATACCCTCGTTTCAAGTTTCTAGTTACTTTCAATGAAAATTGAGAAGTATTATGATTTTGAATTTTAAGAACTCTTTCACATTGCTACAATGATAAACAAAAAAGACAAATGCATTTCCTCTCTACCATTTCTCAAAGCAAAGCAGGAACTCAGTCCCATAGTGTTTTCACTGGTAAAGTTCTCATTAAACTTTTTACAGTTAATCCTGTAAAAAACCAAAAAAAACCCCCAGGCAACCAAACAAATACAAACCAGAGAAGTTGGCTAAAAGAAAGATGTTATCTATCCACACAGTACCAGAGATTTTTATAATTTTCCCACAATAGAGACTATGAAATGAAACAAAACAGAACTATAAAAGCAAGCATATATAATGTGCATTACTTACAGTGTATTTCTAGAACCTGCATTGCTATCTGAGGTGTAGAGTTTAGGGACTCATGATCTACTCTGCAACTTACAACTGCACCATCATCATTGCGATCTGCTAGGAAATCCAGTGTGCTGCTGACTGTGAATGTTTTACGATTTGCATCTTCTTCTTTTAAATATTTAACATCTGAAAGAAAAAATAAACAAACAATTTTCTTTCCAATATTTTCAGGAAAAGTAGTCCAGCATCAGACAGCTAAATTGTCTATCACAGTTGTTGAAAAAACACATCTTTCATATCTGTATTGATCTCTTTAAAACAAAAGTAATTAGAGTGTAGTTATTCCTCAGTTTGCTCTGATTGTCAGAGCAGGAGATATATATTGAAAAAGAAAATTTTGAAATTGGTTACATCATACTGTACTTAAATGGAAATTCCTTTCATCATTATCTCTTATATGTTTAGGTCCAAATTTGATATAAACTTTCTCTGCAGTTCATTAGAAAAAAAGGGGTCTCCTCCCACCCTCACTTCCCTTAAGTATTCACAGTATCACTAAATATTTAATTTTCTAAGTCCATATTATAATCTTTCATAGTAATGCAACACATGGATATTACTGAACTGAGGGTTGCATGCATGTAGTCACATTAATCCTGTGCTTACTTTATTCATTGCTAATTCTGTTGTTTGGCTAGAATTATGCTAATTTATGAATTAAAATAAACCAAAGTATAGCTATCAATGGTGATGAACAACTGTAAATAGGGCATGTCGTAGTATTTACTGGACTCTACAGACAAGTCCCAAGAAGACTGGAAATAAAATTACTTCAAAGTGACTTTCCACTCACTGCTTTATATAATGCTAAATTAGCCTACTGCTTTTGTGCAGATTCAGTCAAAGAGACATATATAAATACATAAACATATATATTAAATTACACTGAGATTCCATGTGGCCTCTGTGTCCTACAAAAAGAAAAAGTGAGAGGTTTCAGTTTTACATATGATACTAAATCCCATTAGAGAAGAAGATGACCTAAGTAAAATTTCCATGAAATATCAATTTTAGAAAGCAAATCTTAAATGGCTTAAGCTACATCTTTTTAGATTAAAAATACCTCTGAAATCAGAAAGGTTGTCTTTTTCATTGCCTCCAGATAGATGAAGACACCATGTAGCTATACAACCTCCATTTTTCCCTAAGAAATAATTATTTCTTGAATACAAGCATTTTTCTGTCTGTTGGTTGCCACAGTGACTATTAATATTTAGGGATCAGTAGGTGAGAGAAATATTGACCAGGGCTAAAGCAAAGTTATTATAATCAAACAACAAATGGCTTCACTAATATTCAAAGCAAACACAGGAGATTTTGTCCCAGAGTTAGGTTTCCAAATTTAATAATAAGCACCTATACAGATAGCCTTCTGCTTATAAGTAATGTACACATCCCTTTGCTTGCTGACTTCAGGTGGAGGACAGACAGCTCCTGAAAACATCAACAACTTTAATATCAGTCAGAGGTTGTGGATGCTTAATCCTTTAGAAAAACAAAAGCAGTTAATTTCCTAAATGGGTGTTTAGAAGCCTTTCTCTAGACATCTATTGTTTGTAAGAGTTCGGGTCTTAGAGTTAATTACCTCTGTAAAAAGGCTGGTGATAATATTCTATAAACTGTTGACATCCTCATCAACAGAAATACTTAGCTTGTCTACTTTATCAGCTGTATCTTGTTAGATGTTTCTTCATAGCAAAATGAAGGTGTGATTGTAATATATGCTAAATGAATGTAAGCCTACCTGTATGTAAGAGAAGTGGAGATCAGGTACTGGGTATGTTACCATATGCTAGCATTCAGAATATTTACCCAGGATTTTTACAGAATTTTAAAATATGTTTACTGTGGTCCATTCTTTCATTTATTTTCTTGCTAATCCTCTCTCTCCTAAATACCCCCTTGAAAAAAGGTTAAAAAAAAAGATCCATTACAGAGGCACTTTCTCTGGAAATCACTATAATGAAACAGATTGGGAGATGACTAGATAGTAGCTTTATAGAGGAGGAACTGGGGGTCTTGAGGCCAGGTTGAACATTAGTCAACAGTGTGCCTTTCAGGGTTGAAAGCTGAAAAACGCCTGCCCTACATTAATAATAGCATAGCCAGCAAGTCAAGGGAAGTGATTCTTCTCCCCTATTCAGCACTTGCGTGGCTGCATCTAGAGTACCAGGCCCAGTTTTGGGCTTCCTCATACAAGAAATATGTCGTCAAACCCAAGTGGGTTCAGCCAAAAGCCATAGAGATGGTCAGTGGTGGGAGCATACAATGTACAAGGACAATTTAAGATAGCTGGGTTTGTTCAACCTGAGGAAGAGAAGACTAAACCCACATCAAACTGCTGCCTTCAAGTACCTTATGCATGGTCATAGAGAAGAAAAAGCCAGAGTCCTCCCAGAGGCATACAGCAAAAGTTGAGGGGCAATGAACTCAAGTTACGCCAAGGCAGATTCTGATTATGTATCATGAAATATCTACATATAATGAAAATTCTGAACAATAAGGGCTTTCAGATATTGAAATATCTAGCCCAGACAGACTATGGAATCTCCGTCCTTGGAGATTTTTCAAAACTGAATTGGAGAAGACCTTTAGCAACCTGATCTAACCTTTGAACAGAGGTTGGGCCATATGAAATGTAAGGGTCAACTATGGGCCCACTTCTATGACTCTATCAGCTAGGTACACATACAGATATCCTTGTATTAACTAATACTAGTTTATATCTCATAAGTATAGATGTTTGATAGTGAAAATAATAAACAGAAATGATAGAATGTCTATCATTCATTGTTCATTGTCAACTATTTATAAAAGCACATACTTGTAACATCCATATAGAAACACTCATCTTTTAAAAAGACAGTTTTGCTGGGTTTACAAGGCAAATATAATTTTTGTTTACATTTAAAAACAAGTTCTGCCATAAAATGGCCTTGTTATCTAAAAATTTTCATCTTCGTTTTAGAGGTTTGTCAAGACAAAAATTTCAGTGCCTTTCTGAATTCCTTGTGTATACTAAAAAGATATAAACCCGTTCAAAATGTCTTAATCTGTTGCAACAAAATGAATTGATATTATCTTACTTATTTTTGAAGCCAAATTTTGCTAGGGGGAAAAAAAAAAGAAAATCCATTAAAAAATATTCCTGAAACCTAAAAATAAATTTTTTACATAATATTGTTGAAATAGCATGTAACAAATGTAGTTGAAAAAATAGATATTTTTCAATGAAAATTATGTATTTAGTTTCTCTGATATTTTTGCTTTTAATAATCTTCCAGAAATGTCACCAGAATGCTAAACTGCAGATCACTGTGTTAATTTGGTGCATATATGAGAGACAGAACACCAAAGTAAAAGGTATGGTACTCAGTGCTTCACATTCAGTCTCTCTCATTACTAACACTTACTCTATCAGACAGTATTCCTTTACCAGATGATGATTCCTTTTTTGAGTAATAGCAATGGAGCTACAATTTTAGAATGGCTTTTTCCCCTTTGGTGCAACTCTGAACTCAATGCATCATTTATATTCTTTTGCACCATGTATAATACACTGTAACACAATTGGATTTACTGGTGCTAGACAGACAAACTCCTAACCTTTAATGTCAGCTGCATTAGCATATAATTTCATATCTATTTTCTCAGATTTATCATTTCACCTTTTACAGTGCACAAAGCTAATGTAACTTCTGCTGATGCCACTGCAAACTGGTTAGGTTATTTTATTTCTAACCTTTGTGAAATGGCAATGTGCTCTTCAGAAGACCTAGAAAACTAAACTGAAATGAATGTGCTCAGTACTTTCCTCTCATTTCTTTTTTTTTTTCCTTTACTGTTCTTTTTCACACATCTTCTTTGTTCCTTCCCCACTCCCTTTCTTGAAAAGCTTCCCTCTAGGAACTGTTGAGAAGAGCAAATTAGTTAAAAATTGCTTGCTTGGCTTCAATTACATGTCAGCTGAAAGACAAAGTTATTACACCAGATTTTAAAATATAATTTTTAAAATAACATCTTTTCCGATGTGTTGCCTTGCTGTTAGGCAAACTGAATCAGTGGTTCTCTTAAAGTATTGACATTGCTTAGAGTGATTTTCAATCTTTACATGTCTTGAATATATATATATTCATCCTGCCATCTTTTCTTGATGATGGAATCTGTGCTGTGCCATGTGTGTTAGCTGTGCTGTTAAATTCTTCTTTTTAATTATGTTTGATGAGGCGCTACTTTTCTTTCAGCAATTTCCTCAAATTTCCCAGTGGCTGGAAAGAATGGTGCTCCGTTTCCTCATTTTCTGTCCTTGTTACAAGTGCTCAAACAAGTGCTCAAACTTCAGATGATTCCAGCCTAAAATTCCTGTCTCCTTCAACAATATTCTGATTTTCATCAGAGATCTGAAGATGCTTCTAGAATGGACTGGGTTCCTTGGACAATCAACTGCAATCTCCTTTATTTACCAATTTTATATCACAGCTCTGGTTGTGTACATTGAACTGTGGTAGAGAATAGTAAAGGAAGATTAATGGTTTCTGTAATTAGTGCTGTAACTTTGCTTGAGGCAGTTTATAGAGCTAACAAAATCCACGTCAGATGAATATGAGACAAAGCAGGTAAAAGTTGGGTTTTTTTAAAAAAGCTACACGGAAAAGGTGGATTTTGATTTATTTATTGATCTGGTCTTACAGCAGAATGAATAGAGGTGACATGAATAAATACCAATACCTTATCCTTTTTATTAATCTACTCTAGAATGGGCACCTCAGTTGGCTGTGGTAGATGTGACTAAGCATTCTGTTATAGGAATCTATCTCCACACATTCACCAAAAAAGATTTTAAACTATCCTGACATTTATGAGACTATGGACTAGAAAAATAAGTTTCAAGTACAGAACACACAAAGTGAAAGAAAAGACAGAAAATAACTAACTTATATGCAACTCTTCCCTATCTCACCGCGTCCTGGAAGGCAAATCCTTGCTTTCAGCTTCTGTTTTAGTCACCCAATGACCTTTCAGTTACAGCAGACTTTGTCCAACTCCCCCCAGTCCCTGTGAAGCTCTCCTCATCCCCTTTGAAGCCTACCTTCTCCCTGCTCCTCACCACACACTCTCAGCACCCTTGCCTCAGCTGCAGGTTCCCAGTTTCCCAGCTGAGATTCCCTCAATTGCTACCATCCTGACTCTTCCTCACCAGAGCAGGCTCCGTAGCTCTCCTACAGGAAGTGCAATCTCCTGTCTCCTCCAGACGGTTCTGCCTCACCCCGTCACTTTACTTTGAGGAGTGTAACATAAAACTGGCAATTGACTAAATCGGACATATGTCATATTAGAAAGGCAAAAAGAAAGAAAAGGTAAAATATCTCAGGTGAGTGGTACAGCTGTGATAACAATAATCCATAAAATGTTTCTCTATGAAGCATCACAGTTGAATTTATTATGCTGAACAGAGTTCAGAGGAATTCAAAACATCAGTTTTTACCATTTGAAGAAAAAATAAAAAGATTGTTATATGACCACTCCAGTAATTTACAATCAGTTCCTTATCTGCTTACTATCACTGATTCATTTACCAATTAAATACGAGAAACTTTACAAATATGAATTAAAAATATAATTTTAAATAATGTATAGTTTTGACAATTGGACCAAATTACATCAAAGTCCTTTTAAATACCTTTAACTTCTTTGTCGTTCTTGAACCATCTGATATCAGCTGCTGGTTTACTACCAGATGTCTTGCAAGTTAGCTGCATCCTCTCTCCCTCCATAACTGGTGAGGTAAATCCAGTAATTTGTGGCTTCTCGGGAACACCTAACAAACAAACAAGTAAAATGTCTCTGATAGTGTCAGCTGCTGACATATATATGACCAACTTAAAGTTCACTTCTTCATATATGCTTGTTGTGGTTTAACCCAGCAGGCAGCTAAACACCACACAGCTGCTCGCTCACCCTCCCCCCAGCCTGGTGGCATGGTAGAGAGAATCAGGAAAAATAAAGGAAAACCCATGGGCTAAGATAAAGACAGTTTAATAGGACAGCAGAGGAAGATATAATAATAATAATAATAATAATAATAATAATAATAATAATAATAATAATGATAACAACAACAACAACGATAAAAGAATATACAAAACAAGTGATGCATGATGCAACTGCTCGCCGACGGACGCCCAGCCAGTCCCCGAGCAGCGATCGCTGCCCCCTGACCAACTCCCCCCAGTTTATATACTGACGATGACATCATATGGTATGGAATAGCCCTTTGGTCAGTTTGGCTCAGCTGTCCTGGCTGTGGCCCCTCCCAGCTTCTTGTGCACCTGGCAGAGCATGGGAAGCTGAAAAGTCCTTGACCAGTGTAAGCACTGCTCAGTAACAGCTAAACCATCAGTGTGTTATCAGCATTCTTCTCATACTAAATCCAAAACACAGCACTATGCCAGCTACTAGGAAGAAAATTAACTCTAACCTGGCCAAAACCAGGACAACTCTAAATTCTGGAAACAGAGTAATTAGTTCCTTGCCTTCTATCAAAATTGAATGATCAGTGAATCCTGTTTCCTATTGCAAATAAACTGTCAGTCTGAGCTATAGCTGATTCTAAAGAATCAAAGAAAAGAGAAAATATTTAGTTTTTTAAGGGAAACAGATTGTATTTTAAAAACTATCTTATCTACATATATTCTGCATGCAGGTCTAGTCTGACTTGCTATTGTAAGGTTTAAACTGATCTGCACAGCAAGCAGGATGACAAAGTATATTAGAAGTACAGCTGTGAAAATAAAATGTAACTGGCAACAAAAAGCTGAACTGATCTAAGTTCAGAACAGATGTTTAAGCATGAATTATGAAGATTTTAATACAAAATCCAGGGAATAGGGAGGATGAAAATAAATACAGGAGTTACTTTATCTTCAGAGAACACATAATCAAAAAACCAACAGATATAATCACAATTCCATTGGCTATGGAGAATTCTTCAGCTGAATCCAAGTTCTTTGAAGGAGGTCTTATGATCATGACATACTAAACACATAATATTAAATTTGGAAATAGTTGTCTTTCAATGAACCATGGAAGATTTAAAAAAAAGTTATGAGGACAATTGGAAAAAAATTGATCACTACATGTAAAAATCCATTTGACTTCCAAAACCACAAGAATAACTTATTTTAAAGTGATACTGATGACCATAATTTTAAAATCTCTGAAAATGTCAGTTATAACTTGCATCTGCAGCGCTTTGTTGCATTCATATTTGTGGCTAGATAAAGGGATCAGTCACAGTAATTGATCCTGTGCCCTGTATTTCACAATTTGGTTTGTTTACAACTCTCTTCCAAAATGACAGATTAGGTACATAAAAAACCAAGCAGCAGTACCTATTGCATAGTACATATCCGTAATAAATCTACTCCTCTCTTTCAGGACAGAAAATGGTGTCTACTATAATACCTTGACACTTAAATCTTCTAATCCATAACAGAGCAGTCAATAAAGAAATTATTAGTACATAAAAGGATCGTTTATCTGATTAAAAGATGTAATACATTTCAATGGAAAATATCCCATTCTCAGATAGAAAGTGTTCCAAGAGTTTAAAACGTTACTTTGAAATAGAAAATTACAAATATAAAAGGAAAAGACAGGCATCTTAAACCTTGCAGCTTGCTTTCTTGGAAGGTAAGTAGCTGATGTTGGGAGAATTTCATTAAATCCTCCCCCAAAATGAAGATAAAAATAAAAGGACCACGAAAGATCAAGTTACTTAGTTATTAAATATTGGCTAGATTTTTTTTGTCTTTGTAACACCTTTCTATGTCTTTCTGCCATTTAAAAGGTGGAACTGGTCTACTCATCTATTGTTTAGATCATGAGATGCCTCTCTACAGAAAAGAAGATTAACCGTAGGCAGTTGTTGTTCCAGAATATTCTGCTTTGAGTGGGTATTTTTTGTCCTTAATGGCAAACTTGTGAAGATTTTTGTAAAATAGTCTCACAGGGACTGAATGGGAGACGTATTTCATATCCTATGCACAAAACCAATTCCCTGGCTGGATTAATGTGAATATTACTGGCACAGAGAACATCTTACATTAGTCCTATTAAATTCAACTGTCTGCCTGTCTACATATAAAAATAAAACAAAAAGAAAGAAAGAGTCAAGTTCAGGGACGGAAAAAGGAGAAGAGAATAAAAATCAATCTCTAAAATCATATAACCTCTTAGGTACGCAGGTGTGTTTCAATGAACTATAGCAATTTCAGCTGATTGGGCTACTGACATTCGTAGGATCGTATAAAGCTTTGAGCAGAAACTTTATTTCCTGGGCATCTCTCAAAATCTATTGCTTTTCTATGTGTGTCTATAACCTTTGGTGAAAACAGCAGAGCATTTAGAGGATGAAGCATAAAAGAAGCAGCAAACCCAGTGAAAATATGCACTTTATAGACAAAAAAAGAAAGCAGAATGAGCCAAGAAAATGCACAGCTAAGGAAAAACGATAAAGCTCTAAAGCCCATTTTGATTTCATGCTTTCTGATTTTCTCCCCTTTGCTCTATACAATACATTGTTAGGAGATGAACACATGCACCTTCTTCGCACTTCTGGTGCTTGGGATGTAGAGGTTATGTCCATTTTATGGAGCACTCATATCGTGGTATTCGTGTGCCCCCTAATTCATTATCCTGCCACAGTGCAAATAGTAAGAGGCATGTTATTTTTCAGCATAGCAATATGAAACAATAAACTTCAGGGAAACAAGATCAGACATTTACATGTATCTTCTGCCAAGCTTTAAAAAAGTTCATTCTTATCATAATTTGCCAAAGCCTGAGAAGTTTAACACTTGCTTCTTTATGCTCAGCTATTTATACTTACCGAGAACGGTAAGGAAAGCCTTGGAAGTTTTGACAGGCATAGTAAATAAAGAGCAGGTGTACTGCCCTTCATCCGACAGAGACACATCACTGACACTGATACTCAGTTCGTGCCATGAAGCTCGGACCAGCTCAATTCTGTTGTCTCTCAGAGCTGAAAAACAAAAATTCATGTTATACGGTAGGAAACAGCACATCAAAAAAGTGTGGTATGTTACACAAGAGGCTCTGTGAAGTAGCCTAGTGAAATCATGCCCTAGAATGCAGGGATATGGACACAGTTGCCTTTATGCATCATAGTTTGTTTTCTCTGTGCAATAAAATACAAGAGTTCACCAAGTTTCTGAATAGTGTACTGAGTGACTTGTAATGTATATAAACCTAGAAACTAAGGCACTTTAGTTACCTTTGATCTTCCTCTGAAAAAAACAACACTGACTCTGATTTGTGCCCCCAGCAGCTTTGTTCAGTGCCTAAAATAACTCCTTCCTAAAAACATTTTTTTTCATGTATTTACAAATGTGGGTGAATATTGAGAATCCTGTTTCATCTACTAACAAACTATATTTTCAATTAAGAATACTAGTGTTGTGTATCTTTCCTGCAGATTTTTCTCAAGTCCATTACTACTCATACTGAACTGGAATATCAGATTTGTTGAACGCTGTAAGGGTATTTCTTATTACAAATATATTGAAAGTTCCTCTTCTACATGCATATGTAATTTAAAGATTTGGGGTAATTAAGTACAGAGGCTTTACTTTTTTGAGTATAACTAAAAATCTAATCTTCTATCAGAAAATCCTTCCTGAAAAAATTTTGTTCGCATGAAACCACTGAGGGAAGAGCAGCAGGGAGATTTACTTAAATTCAAAATGTCACTTTAGCTAATGCTTTAAAATTTTAAATATTTTAAAGGCTATATTTAGATTAACCCACATTTGCTATTTAAAAACCACTGAAACATTCCCAAACATTCCACTTCTCTGGAGTAAAGCTGTTTTGGAAATCCACATATATTAATCGAGTCCTTCCACAGCATAGGAATACTAGTATCAGAAGTAAATAAACACCATAATTCTCCTAAGTGAACAATACCAAAGCCTATACAACTCAGAATGCTTTGCTGTATACCTCTAATCTTTGACCTGGCAGTATTTGAATCTTCAGTGAGTCTATTTTTATAGTAAGCCTCTAATAGACAAAAGTAAAATGGGACTATTTTAATTACTGGGAGAACTATGCTTTGATTTGTGAGAAGTCCCTAATGCTGTTCTCACTCACCTCTTTCTAAAGTCCCCAAAGACTCTTATATTTGTTTCTCCTAACATTTATATCTTCCAATGATAAAAATGAGCTTTACTGTGGTTCTTTTGCTACTAAATCTAGATGTTTCTGCCCCATTGCAAGGCTCTCCAAGTGCTGTCAATACAGTAAGATTTACACCTAAATAAGCAGCTATAATGAAGATTCAGCAAAAATGTCACATGACTTTGTTGCTTTTGAGGCTACCATTCAGGTTTCTTTACAATGATTTCAAGCTGAATTTATTGGTTATTTCAGGGTAGGCCAGCAAAAGCTTGACTTAGTCTCTGCAGGGTCTGATGACTGAAAGGTAACAGCTTAAGCAGACCTGATATATAAGCATGCCATGAACTGCTCCAAGGCACATCAAAGTGGCACATCAAAGTGACTGAGATTGTGTGCAACGGACACATTCCAAACGTAAATGAGACATCTTCTGGCCAGCCACAGCAAGAAATAAATAATTATGTAATATATAATATAAAATGCATATAATGATGGAGAATAGGTGAAACATAGCAAACAAGCAAGCAAAACAAAAGCCATAAAATGAAAAGCTGTGTATATACCAATACGCTGACATAACGGCCAAGGAAAACAAGCTCAAGAAAACAAAAAGTACATAGAAGCAAGCTTCTACCAACTCAGAATAGCAGGCAAAGCTGATGGCTGTGGCTTTACTAGCCAAAAGTCCTCACAACAGTGAAACTGTTGCTATCTTTGAGGAAGTAGATGGAGACTCAGAATTCATTTCTCAGCATTTCAATTCTGGTCAGATGCAAACTGAACAGACATAAGAATGGTAGTTTATTTCACATTACTGACCTTTTCACATTACTGACCTTTCAGAAAAAATTATTTTCAAAATGACCCAGTGCTTCCAAATGGTTTGATTACCATCACACCCATATATATAATTTGGACAACACCATAGGAAATAAAAAAAAACCAAACAGAAAACAACAAAAAACCCCTCAGCATCCCATAATTTGAAAGTGGTGATTTTTGCCTCCCCTGAATCAGAAATTATGTAAAAAATAATGCAGTATATCATCTTACACTGTATTTTATTTTGTTATAATTTTCAATTGCTACTGCCTCATGATAAAGATTTATGTAGCTGTTGAAATATTTTCCTACAGATGGGGCAATGTGCAGAATTTCCTGCACTAAAAAGAACTGTAATGAACTCCACTAGACCACAAATGGTCTACAGATGATGCCAACAGCACACCATTTCGATCCTACTGGTAGAGAAAAAAACAGTTGAAATACAAACCACCTGCATCAACTACATTCCTACTGCTCCCCTCCCTCATTTCCTGCCCTCCACACCTTTTTTAACCTTTGTACAACATAAAAACCTCAGCTCAGTCAATTTTCTGGAAAACCGGTAAAAACAACCACTGATCAAGAGCAGAGATCAGATGTTCCACGTTTCAGCCTGGAGTGAATTTTTATTGAAAGAACAGAAAGAAAGAGTTTTGTGATGGAAATACCAACACAGAGTCTTTGCAAAAATTGCTGAAAATAGCACCGACATAATACTCCTTTGCAAGAAAGCTGTTTGTCAGAAGCGTTTTTATAAGTGCTAAGTCTAAATGCAATTAATTATCTGTGCCATCAATTTCAAACCTAAACTTCCGTAAGCTTTCCTGTCTATGCAGATTTGAGAGCAAACCAATGAGAAAACTCTACCGCTATTGTTTAGAAAAGGCTAGCACTTACGCAGAGTCTTGTTAGAATCTTATTCTCAAACTTTATTCCTATGTCTATATCCTTACCTATATCAGTTTATAA
>VYZW01054017.1:410-15399 GCA_013401315.1 Balaeniceps rex | reverse complement strand
AAGGAGTTATGCCAGGTCCACTGCCCTTCCCTGATGGGCTTCAGGAGCCCCAGGAAGCACAGGATAAGAGTTTCAAAGCAGATACAGTATTGATTGCAGCTCCCTTGATCTGTTAAAATTATGTTCAACCCTTCAGCTGTAAAGCTCAGTAACCACTGAATTAGGATATGTGATGGCATTTTTCTGAGGGAAGGAAAGCTGCGTGTGGAGGAGAAAAAGTGTTTTATCTTTGGAAGCCAGTTGCTATAGTTGAAACTTATTAATCAGGTAGCAAAAAATTACTTTGCCTCTTTACCACAACCTGTTTCACTTTGTAATTTGTATCTAGCTATGTCCATCTGTCTATCTATCTATCTATCCACCTGTCTAAATGTGCATATATATATTTATGTGTGTATACCTCTATATATGACCTATTTTATTTATACTACATATTGCATTAGAAATTCATTTTACTAGTCTAAAATATTTAAGTTTTTTCTGAGGAGTGTTTTTAATTTCTCCAATCTNAACCTGAAGCCTACATTTCACACCAGGAAAAATGAATTAATTAATGGTTTAAGCTTTTAAACTCAGTGGGACACACTTACAATTAGAGCAAACTGACAAGACTCCTTTTAAGTGAATGAAATTGTGACAATTTACATGGCTTAGCAGATGGCCCTCCCTCTCCTCACCTACAAGAGCAGTACAGTACAGTTCTTTTGAGGGGAGAAGTTACCCTAATTTTGAATACTAAACCAGACTGCTTAGTCTGTAAGAATAGGTCTGTTAATCACCAGTTATGTGCGCACCTGCATGGAAGTGAGTGTGTGTAAACAATATAAGCTTCCACAAAATGAGGATATGTCTACATTGCCCTTTGTGGTCCGAAGGAGGAAGAGTACTTTGGTGCCTGGTCAATCAGTGTGGATTTCCTAACGTGCAGGGCTTCCTTGTGCTTGACACAAGTTGTGTGGCACAGCCACACTAATATTGCACAGTGCATGAAATGGATAGTGCCACAATATAGCACATACATGCTGTTAGGTCCAGAAAACTTCCATGTTGCTATGCAGTGCAAAGACTATGGATGTTTTTTAGTAGTAGACTTCTCAGCACTACTACCAAGGATCCTGGGAAGAATGAGGCTGGCAAAGGCAGGTGCCAAGCAAGGAGCTTCTCCAGGGATTCAAAATTCTTACACATGTGTAAGACCACCAGACCATATGACATTTCCTCCAGTGTAGATCAGAGCATGTATGTCCACATACAGGTCACAGCCTCCAAAACCTCTCCTGATTTTAGGTCTGGAATAGTCAAATTTTTACAAAATACAGATAGTAGCTACTTTAACCAGTTTCTGCCTGATAACTCAGTGGCCAGAGGGCTCACCCAAAATGTGGCACACACATACTCCACTCACTTCTGAGTCAGTGTTCAAGCCCACCTCTCTCACCTTGCAGCCTAATTCACCAGATTATAGGCTATCTTCAGGTGGCCAGGGAGAAAGTAGGGCCAGAGCACTCTGTTTTGCTTTTGGTTTGGTTTGGTTTCGTTTGGTTTGGTTTGAAGTGACTTCTGGAGGTTGTCTAGTCAGTCCTATGTCCCACTTCAGGTAGGACTATCACCAAGACCAACATTGCTATTACAGCTCTTCCATCAAAGGAATGAATCCTTGGCTGAGACAGCATATTACATGGTATCATATATGACCCTTCACATAAAGGTGATTTGGTTTCTTACCAGAAAGTAGGGCAAATTTCAGTTCTCGCTGCAGAAAAATACACATTACCTGGAGTGGGGATCAAAACTGAAGCCCTCTTCTTCCTGCCAGGTAATTGCTCCTTCACCATATTAAAACTTCCTGTAGCCTAAAGAGTATTTAATTCTTTCCAAAGCAGAGTATTTTTGGCAAAAGGAATTGAGACAAACTTCTTCCAGAATACCACTGTGATTGCTGGGTGCAATGCTCCTGTGGGAAACAAGGTGCAAATTCCCCCCAGAAAAAGGAATTGACTCTGTATCCTTCAAGCTCTGAACAATAAGCTACTGGTTAGACAGGCGAGACGCTAGCAGCACTAGCAAAACCACTGTATCTTAAGTGGGTTATCATCTGGCTTTTCTTGTGTGTGAAGTGTGATTAAGTGAGTATGTTCCAAGAGGTGAAAGTTGTCTCATCAAAACTTATACCAGACCCACTCGAGTCAATAGAAAGGAATGGACGTTGTAATGTCCATGATTCAGCTGACACCCAATGTTTGCACATAGGAATGCCAAACAAAATGTCTCAGGATTAAATCAGAATAATGCGGATATTTCAATGCATTCAATTTTCTATATTATGAGGCAGTTAGGGAGGACTACTCAGATGCTCTTTGATTCTAGCCCCGTGTGTAGAAGTGTATATCCTAGGATAGCTATTTGGTAGAAATTACCTCTTCCTCTCTCTGCTTTTTAATAAACAGCATAAAGAAAACCTTGTGGAATTACAATAAAAAGTACTAAATTAAATGAAAACTCTTTTTATATGTCCTTACTTTAATTTTTCTTTCTTCCCAGATATCTGTTGTCCTATTCAGGGAAAACAGGAAAAAAGCTCTCACAACCGTGTTTTGTTAGTCTTAGATCAATGATGAAAAGCAAATGCAGAAAATTGTCTGCTATATCATCACATTCATTTTTAAATATCTCTACACTAAAGTATGACCATCATTCTGATTACTTGCTAACATGTTTTTACCCTTTTTCTTACCTGGTGGTGTGGGAATTTTTTAGTATTGATTTCCAGATGGTGAAATTTTTTTGGCGAAAGCTTTTCTCTTTCTTCAGTATATAATGTATAGAAAAGAATGGAATCTGTTGCCATTACCTTTATGTAAGTGATAACATTTAAATAAAGCACTGTAAAGTATCTATTCATAACAGAGCATGCTGTCATAACTGATGGTATGTTGCCTCTTAATGGTAGCAAGTTTTGTTTCCCTGTTCTCCTCATATTATGTCTAACTTTTTATATTGCTTTTGTAGAATGAGGTTTTCATTGCCTTCAGATGCTGAAGTGTTATCTTTTTTTCCTGATGGTAATGCTTTATTTCTGAACAGTAACAAAGTCATTGCATAACTCCCTGAACATCCTAAATCAGATGATTTGTTAAAAATTGCAGATTATAATCAAAGGGACTACTTGAGCCATATCTCTGTCATCAGAATTACACACAAAATAGAGCCATCACAAACACATTATAGCCTATTTTGAAAAGAGCATGATGCTGAGTAATGAAGAATCATGATGCCAACATTTTTAATTAAATATAGCACTGTAACACAGAACAATGAAGGCTCATATGAGAAGACACTGATGTTCCTGCTCATGATTTTCACATGCTCTTCTCAAGATGGCATATCTCTTGCCCCACATCAGCTAAACAAAACTGCAAACTACAACAGTTGAGACAGCATATTTCATACGTGTTTTCAGACACTTCCCGCTCTCAGGTAAATTGAGATGCATTAAAATATAAAGATGCCTGATGAATTCTGATGGATTGTAGCTCTCCAAACAAAAAGGTATTCTTTCGTGTTTGCTCAAATTGTTGTTGATGCTGTAGGCATCCAGAAAGAGCAGGGACTGCACGTCTGACAGTAATGTAATCCATTTACTTTTAACAACTGATTGAAGCCTGTGTTTTTGGAGTTTGTTCTCAGTTGACCACTGAATTGTCTGTAATTATTCAGCATGTGGATTGGTTAAATACTGAGAATTCATGACCTCTAATGCGATTAAACACCTGCACTGCTTTTATGTTTAATTATTAATAAAAGCAGCTAATTATTTTGCATGACCTTTTGCCATGAATATATCCTTTGACTGTTCTTGAGATCAAAAGGCATCTTCAGAAACAGAGATCAAAAGAATTTATCTGCAAGTAGTAGAATCAGCTTCCTTCATGAGCTACAAACTGCTTATTTCAAATGAAAGCTTCATTTTACTGTTGGTTCACTTGAGATTACATACAGTGTTAACCATCCCATGTTTGGATATCAAAATGGGAACTGTATCTTATTTTTTATTTATTGGATATAACATTAATTTGCACACATGCACGAATGCATGTGCACACACCCCCATTGTTCATTTATGAAAAAGTAATGTTAGATTATGTAATCACTGGGAATATTCAGTGCATAAAGTTAATACAAGTTCTATACATTATTTTTGAAAAGTGTTCTTCAATAGAACAGGACCACACAGCTCAGTGAATCTGTGGTTGATTGTGCCCAGATTTTGCTGCTTTCGGATGAATAAAAAAGTCCTTAGAGATGCTCTGTTAAGGGCATGTATGTGGGGGGGATCAGCTTTTTTCCACCTTGAAAATATTGGGATCATAGAATCATAGAATCATAGAATGCTTTGGGTTGGAAGGGACCTTTAAAGGTCATCTACTCCAACCCCCCTGCAGTGAGCAGGGACGTCTTCAACTAGATCAGGTTGCTCAGAGCCCCGTCCAACCTGACCTTAAAGGTTTCTAGGGATGGGGCCTCCACTACCTCTCTGGGCAACCTGTTCCAGTGCTTATCCACCCTCATTGGAAAAATCTAGCCTAAATCTACCCTCCTTTCGTTTAAAACCATTACCCCTTGTCCTGTCACAACAGGCCTTGCTAAAAAGACTGTCCCCATCTTTCCTATAGGCCCCCTTTAAGTACTGAAAGGCCGCAATAAGGTCTCCCCGCAGCCTTCTCTTCTCCAGGCTGAACAGCCCCAACTCTCTCAGCCTGTCCTCGTAGGAGAGGTGCTCCAGCCCTCAGATCATTTTTGTGGCCCTCTTCTGGACTCGCTCCAACAGCTCCATGTCCTTCTTGCGCTGAGGGCTCCAGAGCTGGATGCAGTACTCCAGGTGGGGTCTCACCAGAGCCGAGTAGAGGGGCAGAATCACCTCCCTCGACCTGCTGGCCACGCTTCTTTTGATGCAGCCCAGGATACGGTTGGCCTTCTGGGCTGCAAGCGCACACTGCTGGCTCATGTCCAGCTTTTCATCCATCAGTACCCCCAAGTCCTTCTCCGCAGGGCTGCTCTCAATCCCCTCATCTCCCAGCCTGTATTGATATCGGCGGTTGCCCCAACCCAAGTGCAGGACCTTGCACTTGGCCTTGTTGAACCTCATGAGGTTCGCACAGGCCCACCTCTCCAGCCTGTCCAGGTCCCTTTGGATGACATCCCGTCCCTCAGGCTTGTCAACTGCCCCACTCAGCTTGGTGTCTTCTGCAAACTTGCTGAGGGTGCACTCGATCTCGCTGTCTATGTCGTTGATGAAAATATTAAACAGCACTGGTCCCAGTACGGACCCCTGAGGGACACCACTTGTTACCAGTCTCCATTTGGACATCGAGCCATTGACCACTACCCTCTGGATACTTCAATTTATTTTAAAATTTTTATTTTAAACTGTAAAAAGCTGTACCTTGGTTGGTATTCTGAAAGTTGCATACAATAAATTTATAAGTTTAAGACACATTCCTTTTAACTACTACTAGCACCAAATAATAAAAAAAAAGGGGCCGTGCATCTAAAACTAAATTTATGCAGCTCTTAGATGTTTAAGTACAAAATAATCATGCGAAAAACATCCCTCCAGGCAGCTGTTTAATGGTAGAAGGTCTCAGGATTGTTATGTGTCTCTCAGTAAGCCTACAATGGTGAGTAGGACTGGTACTCTCACAAAAAGCAGAGCCACTTTCTTTTTTAGAACAGTAATAATACTGCCTCTGTCTAATTCTGCTTTTTAGATTCATCTCTCTGTATATAAACCCCAGGTTTGCAAGTAAAAGCATTGATGTCTCTGAATCTTTTGTTTCAGTCACAGTTGAAAAGATTATGTGAAAATGTGGACGTTCCGATCTACATAATGACTGGCCACTTTGCAAAGCATCTGCATCACTTACATGCAGCAAAGATGCACAGAAAATGATAAACAAAGTGTAGCTGATTATATGTCACTGTAATAAAAGGCTGGAGAACGTTTTGTTATTTTTACCCCTGGGTGCTGCCAGAATAAAAATAGTCTCTAAATTATTACGCCTAATTTATTTTTATCATTTGAAGTCTAAAATGAAAGTCCCAATGTGTTAACAGTTTTCTGTAGTTGGAATGGTAAATTTATTTTTCAAATTAAAAAATATTAAGTACATTAGCTCAGAAGTCTACCACTATGTATATTGATAAAAAATAGTTTTTTTAATAAATTAACATGTTAAAAATAAAGCTGTTTAGATTATCCAAGAACAAAAAATGGGGATGAGAATTTTAAAAGTATATATTGTTTGTCATGTCTGAATACTTCTGTATTTAGAAAGATCAATCCCCCTCAAGATCTTGATGTATTGTGATAAACCTAACTGCACCTAATGCATCTGACTTCATTACTAATTTCTTATCTCTCCTCCTGTCCTCCCTCCTCACCCTTCTGAAATGAAGAGACTCCATTTCTGGTCAAGAAGTCTTAACACAGCCTTTTCAGCACAGTTTGTGTAAAGAATATATTTTTACATAGGAAAATAGTTTCTTAAGTTAACTGGTGAGCTTTGATCACAGTGTTTCAGCTAAAAGGCAGCTTCTATTTCCAATGTACTGTTAAAGAAATACTGAAGTTTTACGATCTCATTTGCTCTTAGGATATCTGAACACAAGAAATGTTTAGAGACCTAAATTAATCAACAAAATAGTTCAGGAGACCTGCATGCAATTTATAGCAGTTAAAATGCCATGGATTTGAGACCGTACACAGATCAGTGCAAAAGTGTGGGGGTTCTTCTCAGGTGACTGAGGTGATGGCGAGCTCCGTCACCTCCACGCTCAGCCGGACCCTGCTTGCCCAACGCCTGCCCACAGCTACGCTCCCCTCCCTCTGTGGAGGCAGCACATGGGGCCTTCAGGCGTCTCCTTCGGGGCTCCCCTGCTTCCCCCTTCCTTCACCTTCCCGACTAAGGCGGTCTTTGCCTTCCCTCTCATCCCTCAACTCGTCCCAGCCCCGCGAGCGGGAGGAAAGGCCCGCGGCATGAGCGAGCGGGCTCCGGCAACACCCGCAGGAAACACCCGCGTTTGGCCGAGATAAACACGAGTGGGACGAGGAGGGCCTGTATCGAAGGGCTCCCACCGAAGTGCCTCGGGGCTGGGCCTGGCAGGGCCCAGCGGGGCGGTGAGCTCCTGTCCCGTCCCCAGGCGCGGCCCCTCAGCCCCGGGCCGAGCCGCCACCCGCCAGGGTGCAGCGCGGAGCTGGCGGGGCACCTGTGAGAGAGGGCGGCTGCGGGCCGCCGGGCGCTGCCCCTCGCCATGGAGCCTGGGAGCGGCCCCTGCGGCGGGGCTGCCGCTGCAGGTGGGTTGGGGCCTGAGGCCGTCAGGGCTTCCCGGGGGCTTCGGCCTCCTTGCGGCTGGGGGGAGGGAGGGGGGGAGGGGGGGGCGGTAAGGGAGGCTGGGCGAGGGCTCCGGGCAGGTGGCAGCGACGTGAGGAGGTGCTCCGACCCCGCCGCCGTCGCGCGGTGTGGGTGGGCTGCTTCCTCTGGCCGCGGCTGTCGCTTCGTTTGGGGACGTCCTTGGTGTTTGTAAACCCCGCGTCTTTGGGTGGAGGTCTGAGGCTTGCCTGGGACAGCAGTGGTGGATCCAGTGAGAGGAGGCCTGCTGGCTCAGGCCGCCGTGGAGGATTGTCCTTGCGGGCAGAGGCCTCGCCTGGGCAGTCTCGGGTGTCTCAGGAGTGGCTTCCTAAAGAAAGGTTCAGTTTAATTGGTTTATTTGGAAGGAAATGGCAACCTTCACATGAAAGGTGCACCTCTCACTTTTTATTATTAATGAAGAAGATAAACTATGAGTGACTTCTGTCTACATGTGTTCAGAGTCTTGGTTTTCTTTTCTAATGTGCTACAAATCTGAAGTTTTTTTCTTGCTCCTTTCACCCAAGTCACAAGTAGGAATGCTGTGTTGTTGTTAAGTTGTATTGGATAGATGCTGGAATGCAATTAATATTGTTAGTGCTCTGCTTGCTAAAACAAAGTTCCATTAAACATACAGATAGAATACAAAATAATTATCAAGGAATTATGAATATTTTTACTAGAAACATTATTTCTAATGTCAGTGAGTTGAAATGATTGTTTCTGATCACCCCATCCTTGGGTATTTATATCATGGTGCTCAGTCTCCTACACTTTTATCAGTGACCGCCAGAAGAAAGTAATGGTTAATTTTCTTTTATTTCCCATTTGCTTTCTTAATTTGAGTAAACTAGTCATTGAGCTGAATTGAAGTATAAAAAATACTTTTCTTTTCAATAGACCTGGATGCAAACGCTTGACAAGTCGCTTCCATAGTCCACTCTCTTTTACAACTTCCAGTGCTTCATAAACTAATATTCAGACACTAAGTATTTAATTGTGGTTATAGTTATGTTAGTATCTATAATATATATAAGACTTTGTTCTTCATTGCACACTATGCTTTTTAGAGTACCAGATTCATAGTATTCCTGCTATTCTCTCTTTTCCTTGTCTTGTATTACAAACATTTGCTTTCTTTTGAACAATCTCATCTTTCATTCTGCCAGTATAAAATTTGTGTAAGAAAGCCAAAAGCAAGGTTTTTAAAACGGATGCATTCTGGTGATTTACCTGAAGGAAACTTGTTCACTGAAAGATACTGATCTTGCAGATTTAAAAACTTGTAGAAATGGAACTATTCAGCTGAAGGCTGAAAATATGAAATTAAAAAGTATGGTGATATTTTAGTTGATATATTTTAACATGGGAAGAGAAGAGATGCAAAATAATCCCTGAATAATCCTATGAACTGTTCATGATTGCCTTTTTTTGAACTCTGCTTTGAAATTTTACGTTCAAGAACTCACGCAGTCATTGCAGTAGGTAAAACTTAGGAGATACGGCTGCTTTCTTGTTGTAACTTGGCAGTATATAACAACTGGGATTATTTTCCACAGTCCAAAATGCCAACTGTAAATTTATACTTTATGTAATTAAATATTACTAGCACATGTGAAACTTCGTAAATGACTACGGGTCTGACTTTCATGGTCTATCTCATAAAGCTGTAATGAAAAGTATGTCCTCAATTTCCAAACTAAATGGATTTACACCCAGCTGAGTAAGTGATTACAGTTTTGTTTTGGTAGGGGAAGAAATCTGCGCTGACGTAAGAATAGATAAATTTACACCATTGAGTTATACTTACTTCAATTTCTGAACAGCAGGCTTTATAGAATAAATTCCCTTTTGTGCAAATGTGTGCAAGTTTTTAGTAGTGAGAATAGTAAAGAACAACATGGTAGTGGTAACAGTACTATGTGCCAGATTTATTAGATATCATTGTAAGTGACACAGCAAAAAAAAAAAACAAACCTGTTGGAGAAGAAAAAAGAGTGCAAACGGAAGAACTCTCAACTTGTAGGGAGAACATATACATCATTTAAAACTATCAGAAATCTCAGGCTTACATTAGGGTTTTTTACTTGGCGTATTCTAACGGGAATAGAGCAGAAGTGAATCCTTTTATCTCTTTAAAGGCTCCTGTGGTGCATAAGCTGTCCTTGCTGTCAATACTTTGTAATGTTTCTTTAAGAAGATTGACAGAGTTGAACTCTTAAGTGACTTGGGATTCTTGTATGTGACATCTGATATGGTATTTCTGTTCTAGATGTATCACTACAACAGCATGTTAGAAAAAAGACAGTTAAAAAAAAACCTGTCAAATGATTCTGTTCAGAAAGCAAAATGCCAGAACAGTCCAAACCTGGAAAGAGTTAATCTAAGCATATAGTTATGGGAGTATCGATATACTTGTGGTATCTTAAGTTGCGAGTTTACACATTTTCAAATGGGAGGAAATAATTTCCTCACATGTGATCTCACTGAAGAGTGATGCACAGTAACTTTATGAGGGGCCAAGCTGATTTTTATGCTTACTTAATTCTGGGCATACTTGATGCTTCCCATGAGTTTTACTTTGCACCTGTACACTATTTTGTTTGTGCATGGACAATGTTTAAATGTTCACAAGGTTTTTCTCACAAAATTTTTCCATGATTTTGGGGTTTTCTTCTAGAAAGCTTAATTTTTTTTTTGTTAGAGATATTCAAAAGATCCAGGATTACAAACTTCTTTTCAAAGGTGCTGATTTTAGCCTTGCAAAATTTCACTTGTTAGTTAGGTACTTAAGTACTTTTTGAAGGTCTCACTTCAGTTGCCTGTGGTGCACCAACTCATCTCACTGAAGTTAGCTGTCCACAATACATGTATGTGCATCTGATCTAGTCATCTTAACTATCTGTGTAGTCCAGGGAGGGAAACAAGTGTTTTGGGGTCATGACTGACTTCATCATAAGGTAGGTGTACAAATCACTTGGCTTATGTTTGACATTAGAAATCTCTGTTTCTGCCCATTGATGATAAAGGAAGCTTAGACACCTAGCTTGGCTCTAGCCTTCTAAACTGTGGATTTCTGTAGTTAAGAGGAGATAAATCCTACCTCTAAAGTGTTACTGAAATCCAGAGGGATTATGTTTGTTTATGTTCTTAAGTGCTATGAAATGGTTATAATTGGGGAATGTTAAAAGCTCTAAAATATTTTTCAAATCATTCGTGTTATTTGGTTTTGGAGAATATATATGACTTGATTTTAGAAGGTAAAATGATTTAAGTTTTAAATTGTTTGAAGAAATAAATCATGTTACATTTTAATCAAGTTTTCTTGTGCTTTTGACATAATGTATTTTAAATATTTATTATTTTCAGTATCATTTTAGCATCTTGAGTCCATTTAAAAAAGAAAGAAAAAAAATAATATGCTGGAGGTATTGTTTAGGCTTGTGGTAGTAAAACCGAGTTTTTTCCCTCAGTAAGTATGTCAACATTACATATCTTTGTGTATTATGAGTATAGGTTGTTTAAAAATGACACTGTGGAGTAGCCTTGGTTTAATGTACATTTTACAATAAAAGCTGCTTAACTGGAACACAAGGCATACTTTAATTCATCTTGATTATGCAGCTGTCCCATTATCATTATTTATTATATACACGAAAGACAGTATTATGTTTGGCATACTAATTAAATCAAGATTATTTTATTGTTGCTTAATGTTACGGCCTTATGTGTCTGCAGCTCAGCCAAGTTCCGCTAGAGCACTCTCATAATTTTGTGACCCGTTTTGTGTTCCATTATAACAGGTCAATATCTTGGTTGCTATTGTATAATGCAGAATGAGGTTACAAAGATGTGGGTTAATTTTTTCACCTTTATCCGCAGTGTGTAATTGACAGACTAGTTAAAGTAAAAATCATGGCAACAAAACAGTTTTTCCTATTATGTTTGTGCTATTTAAGACAGACCATAGCCTTAAATTTAGAAGGAAAACCGTTTTTTGGATATTTGTTACATACTATTGTTTAGGACTGTCTGAAGATTTTTCGCTGTGTAGTAGTGGTGAATGGCAATTTATTTCTGTCCTGACAAATCCTTTTACATGTCCCATCTATTTCAAATGTGAAGAAAACTGAGCCCTTGAAAGGCCTAGAAGTTAAATGAGTTACAGTCTGTTTCGTGTCTTACTCTGTTAATTTTTAAAACGTTCAGTCTTAGATGATAATGATCTGAATAACAAATAAATGTCCTGTTGTAAGCAATAAGGTTTTGTCTATGACATTTGAAGAAGTTTCTTCCATTATTAGCCATGAATTTCATGGGCAAGCTTAGAGATCATGCCTAAGGTGCGCAATCCTGTGACATAAATGAGTATTACTCAAATGTTGAATTATTTCAAACATGTTTAGGTTTTGGTTTTATTTTGAGGTGCCTTATAATTTTAAATTGCAGTAGAACTTAGCCCGCTTCCCCACATTGCTCTGTGACTTCCCTGTTTCCAAGGTCAGTCAGAAAACTGTATGTAGTGCTCAGAAAGGTGAATTGTCTAAAATTATTCACCTCCCTTACCCAAAAGCACCCCCGAAAGACTTCTTAAAAGCTCTAGAGCTGAGGATTCACCTGTGCAAACTGAGTAGCTCATCCCTTGATGGCTGGTGCGGCACACGCTGCTGTTGCTCTGGGTAGAGGAACCCAGAGCTGGCTGAGAGAGACCAATGGATGTGGGCCCAGGAGCTGAGGGAGGCTCATCCCAAGATCACTGGTTTTTTTTTTTGTCTCAGGGAGCAGCCCATTTTGATCTGACTGCAGACTTAACTGTACCCCTTTCTAGGTTAATATTGTTTGGGAGGCAGATGCCTCTAGTTCACGTGTACTAATGCAAAGAGTAATGAGGAGATCATCCCTGCACTTCTGTTAAAGACAGAAAATTATTGTTATCCCTGTCAGCCTGTTGACGGTAGTGCAATTCTGGCATGCGGTAGAAAAACCCAAATAGCATCCAGGAGCATTTTTTTCCTCTTGAGACTTAATATGGTGTTGTGTGCAGCAGTGAAGGCAGCTGCTGTTTGTTCAGAGACTGAGCTGTTCAGTTGTGTGTAGTTAACAGTGGGGGAAAAAAAAAACACCACCAATAATGAAGAGGTAAGAGGCAGAAAAGCATCTTCTGACAGCTAAGAGGGTGCTAGGGGAGGAAGGGATGCTTTTGTGCTAGTAGTGGGCTCAGGGAATTGTCTTTGTTTCCTGAAGATGTCACGTTTTTGACCTCAACTTCCACACTTTGACAACATGTTATCAGTATGAAAGTGGGGACCACTAACTAGCAAGGTGCATAAACAGCCCTTTTGTGGGGTTGCAGGGTTTTTGGAAATAGGACATTTTATAGCTTGTTAAAATGACTTTAATGAATGGTTTAAGTTTAGATGCAGGTTTCATGGGTTTAATGGGTGTTTTCAGTTTTTTAATAATAATGAATTGTTTGAATTGTTTAGGTTTTTTAACCAATAATGTAAAACCTTTGACCTTTGGAATGGAGTTAAATATATGAAGTTTCCAACTGAGAAGAAAACGAACTAAAAAGGTGATCATCTGAAAATAGTGGGGTTTTCTTCTAATTAGTGGGAATTATTTCCTCTTCACATGTTGCAGACAGTGTCAAAAGCAAGGTGAGACTTACCAGAAAGGTATCTTGCTGTAGTTAGTGGTGTAATATGAGCTGCTGTGTCAAATGCATTTGCAAAACAGCAGGACTGGCAGGTTGGTGGAGTAGGGTAGTGTTTATGAATCAGATTTACCCTGTTTTTTTCTGTTATCCTCTTCCTGTTTATATCTAAGGTCCTCAAAGGATCTTACACCACCTCTTAGTTCCCCTTGGTTATCTAACACAGAGCTGTACAGGACAGTTCATGACTTATTTTGTAATTATTTCAGCAGCTGAATGATTACTCACCAGCCTTCCACGGCTAGGACCTCCGTGGGGCTGTGGGTCCTCAGTACGCTCTCCCTGCATGAGAGTTAGAAGGCTGGAGAGACGCAGGGGGTCTCTCTTTCTCGTGTTGGAAACCTGGAGACCCAATCCTGTTTGACAGCGATTTTAGCTGATCCTGTCTGAGTGCACTTCCAGTATCAGACTGTGGATTGAGGCGGTTGCATAGGAAACTTGGCACCAGACGCTATCTGTTGTTAGGGTGCTGCACCCTGCTTCTAGCAGGGCTTCCAAGGGTTACTGGTTCCCTCAACACTGAGTAAACACACAAATGGAGCTTTGTTAGTAAGTAGTTATTCTTGCTGAGTAACTTGGGTACCAGATGTGTTTTGGTGGATGATTCTTGATCCTTCCAGTTCCTGTCGGACATTATTTTGGCATTAGCAGCTAGGGCTAGACTGGTGAGTTCTTTCTGCTCTTATCCTGGTAATATTCCCAATCAAGGGAAATTTCTGGTTTAGTTCTAAACTTTTTTTCTACCTAACCATTGGTGTCATTTCTGTGCTGATATGAGCAAAAATATTATTGATAAAGCTCTGTAGCTGCCAATATGCTTTTAGTGGAATGCATTCGCATTTGGTGGTCTTCCGTGCAACATTTCCTGAGAGCAACAGATTGCTGTGCAATTTTTGCTAATGCACAGTTGGCCAGCATCCCCATATTTCTAACAATGTCATCCGGTGTGTTATTTTCTAGGAGATTTTTTCCAGTGGTTTCTGAGAGCACAGTTGTCCCTTCAGGGGTCTGTGAAAAACTTGAATCAACTCTTACATCTCCTGCTTTTCGTTCCACAAACTTCTCTTTTCATGATCATAAAAGAAGAAAAGAGAAGAGAGATGGTGATAGTGACAGTAATAGAAAGGAAGTGAAAGAGCTGTATATTCTCTATAAAATCTTTATGAAAGCCACTGTTTCTGGAAATACATACAGGTATATAACTATTTGTTGTTAATTACATGGTTTTATACAAGAGATTTTGAGATTCCAACAGAATTACTTCTCCAAAAACTGCTTTGATTGTGTCTCTTTCCTAAGGAGAACCAACTTTGTGATCTGTGCCGCTTTTTTTTTTTTTTAATAGCATCTCTGCAAGTAATTATTCCAGAAAAGAAGTGATTCTTTTTCTCCAGAGTGAGAGTACCTCATTAAACTCATTCAGTGTAAGGCACTACTACTGTAGAAGTAAGTCTGTACAAGATCTTAAAAAGAAAAAGNCCAACTTTGTGATCTGTGCCGCTTTTTTTTTTTTTAATAGCATCTCTGCAAGTAATTATTCCAGAAAAGAAGTGATTCTTTTTCTCCAGAGTGAGAGTACCTCATTAAACTCATTCAGTGTAAGGCACTACTACTGTAGAAGTAAGTCTGTACAAGATCTTAAAAAGAAAAAGGCGTCCCTGAAAATCCAAATTTCATTACTTAACTGTATATCCTAAGTGTTAAGGTGGAATGCTGTTTAAGATTTTGATAATTGGGATTTAAAGCAAAATTAGGTGAGATACCATGGTTTGTGTGATTTATTAGGAATACATCTCCTTTAGGTAATAGCATTTTGGCATGTTGAGGGTGAAAGAACCTTTTGCTTGTCTGTGTTGTATTCTTAGCA
>VYZW01054015.1:1757-22384 GCA_013401315.1 Balaeniceps rex | reverse complement strand
TGTTTGAATTGCTTATGCTTTATAATAACAGAACCGATACCAACAGATCAATGTATTTAAACAAAGTAAACCAGAGTAGAATCAAAGCCTATTCTTCTTTTCCCAAACTATTTAGTCACATATAAATAACTTAAGCAGCTTATTCATTATTTCTAGATTCGTTATTCTTGGCAACGGTCTGTACTTGGTACCAGGTAATACATCTGCTTTAAATTGCATTGCTTTTTTTCTTATAATAGCTCTTACTGCCAGAGTATTTTCACCCCCCCAACCTTGCAGACACTGATTTGATGCTCCTTAATGTAGACAAGTTTGTGTTATGACACTTTATTCGGCTTCCATTCATTTTCAGGAATGTTATCATCTTTTTTGTCTGCTTTCATAATAATATGGGTCTGCACCTTTGAAACCTGCTTGTGTCTGTATATTTATGTCAGTCTAAAGCAGTGTCCCAAGGAATTGTAAATATGATGTGCTTCATTTTCTGTCCACTACTCTGTCCCACGGGAGAGGAGGCTGACTACCTGGGACCCCTTGGTACACTGAATGGAAATCAGGCCCCACAGCTTTGCAATGTGAAAACCTTGGGGATGAACACACTGTTGGGCTGTCCCAAAGACNCATAGCTGAAATTGAATGCAAGTAAATTTAAGACATGTAGCACATGAAAATTTTGCAAAGTAGTAGTATGTACAGTAACAGATACCAGAACCTTACGCTTGAATGAAAAATAATGTTTGGTATATTCTAGATGCCACTTGTCCTATTTACAACATTCAGACAATGTCTGTACTCAGGTATTTTATCCAAACTGTATGGTCTGTTCCCAGAGAGCATATCTGCCTTAACTATTAACTCCTTCAAGCATTTACAGTTCAGAGAGCATCACAGAAAGACAAATGCCAACAGTCAACTGCAAAAAGGCAGCTTTTCTTTCCCCCAAGACTATAAACTCGCTTGCACACGAAGGGAAAGAAACCCTTCCCCACCGTCTATGTATGTGTAACAGTGCCACCTAGTGAGTCTGGTCCTGAGAGTGAACAAAAATTCAGCAGATTTGGTTGAATTGCTATTCATCCCATTCACTATTCATCTATTCACTATTCAACTACTTGGAAACATCACTACTCTGTGGTTTTTGTATTCTCCAGGTACTATCTTTCTCACAAATATTTGTCCATGAGCATTATATGTGTTTTTTAGGGCTCTAATATGAGGTGGGGGGTTTGTACTTTTTTAAAGCTGGTTTTGGCTCTTCGTCTTTGAAACAGAGTATGTTAGTTTTGCCTTACCTTGACCAGATTTGCTCTTTTATTTATTTTTGAAGTGCAGAGAGATATAGTTTTGTCAATAGGTGCTGTTTCTCTAAAAGCTAAGCAAATGCAGGTTTTAAGCAAGCATCTTTTTTGAAGTATGTTTCTTCCCTCATTCAAACTGAGAAAAAAGCAAATTACTCAAGTAAGAAGACTGACAGGTAAAAATGTCATGAATCCACACAGAACATAATAAGAAAACTGTGAAGAAGAAAGTATGATCAATGCATAGAAACCAGCAGGTTTATCATAGAGCAGAATAGCTGTCATAAATATGATGTTCCACACACATGCTGCATTCTCCTCAAAGATGTGGCTATTATTAGATAAATAGGTAGAACAAGCACTACAGAGTCTTGTACTTCATGTTACTCAAAAGAAAAACAAAACAAAACAAAACAGAAAAATATGTTTAGCTATGATACCATGAACAACTTAAATTTAATTTTGATGCTTTCAGTTTACCTCAGCATATATTAGATACTTTCTGAAATCAGAGGGTTGCAGTTAAGATCAGTATTGATGCTAAGTAATCTCACTGGATAAATGGAAAAAATGCTGGGAAACCCAAGAGTCTTTCGAGAGGCTGTTATTCATTCAGTGCTCTCTCGTAGTCTGTTACCTATCAGTGCCAAGATCATATGAACAAACTCACACACGTGGAAAGCTAAGTTTGTTTATTGTAACAATATGTATTTTCTCAAAAACCTCTATTTTTCGGGAGTATTTTGGCTTCTCAACATGTATTTGTAGCACAGAAAATATTTCATTAGTTAATGGATCAGTTACTTTTATACTCACTTAACTTCTAAAAAAGTGTTTGGTGCCCACATTCCTAGGAGTTTGTGAAAATGACAGCTATAAAAATTATAAAATATTTTATGATTCTGCAAGGCAAATGCTGAAGTAAAAAGGCACTTGCATTTTTTATGGAAGTGGCTAAAATAAAGGAACAGATAATAGGAAGTTAGTGGAAAATGAGAGTTATTCTTCAGATTGCCACTTAAATCTAAGCAAGCTTGGAACAGTAATCAAAAGATGTTACCAAGCAATGACTGTTTGCTAATGAGGGACATAATTTGAGAGTTTTAGTTATTAGTTGGCCAAATAAGCATCCTATTCACATGGCTATACTGCAATTGAACTAACTGGCAGCTTTTTATATTATTTGAATCTACTAATAACTGATGATGATCAACAGTTTATGCGGCAAATTTCACAACAAAGAAACTGTGGAGAAAATCTTTAATGAAATAGCATAGACATACTGTTGTTCATCTAATTTTCAGCTTGTCTTAGAGCTAAGTTAAATGGACTTGCTTCAGAAAGTGTGGGACAAATGACTGAACTAGCTCACTTTTTCCTAATCAGCTCTATCTTGCTATGACTCATTTACATCATATTAAAAAGCTGCTCTTGTACTTAGCTCCAGGTTTTCCTTTCCTGCATTTGAAGTACAGGAAAGCCACATCTTAAATTGCCTTTTATTTTGCATTGCTTATGTCTACAGAGCCTGTGAAAGAGACTATAGTAAAAAAGGACATGCACCAAGTCCCGGACCTATCCACACAGCTTTCTTCTCTTAATGTTTATCGACTGCTCTATCCTACTAGCTCTACCCCTTTTAGGTGAATTTGAGATTAGCTATAGTATTTGATGGAATGTAACTATATTTTCTTGGTGGGTGCTCTATGGCATGCTAGTAGCTGGGTGGTTCATAGGCAGTGAGCTGATGGCTGCATTGCTTGTTTGAGTGAATTTGTCAAAGAAATGAATGAGTCTCATGTATCCCAAATTCTACCCTAAAGAACAAGTGAGGTTTTTCCGGCGTCTACTGTAGTCTTACCAGAGTACACATTTGAGGACTGAAAAACCCCTTAATTTTACAGGGATAACCTGTCTGTTTTCCAGGGCTATTTGGATACAACTACAGTGCTATGAATATTCTCTCTAGCTGTGTCAACTGTACCTTACCAGATAGACTAGCCCTTAGATTAACATACAGTCTCCTAACTTGACCATTAAAGTAATTTTTTTAATCAAGGCATTTTTAATAATGAAGATACTTATCCCATTGTGATGCAAACAGCATATGTGGTGTTACTTCTTTGCTAAGGAAAAGTAAAATCCATTTCTATAGCATCGTATATTTATTATAAAATACATCTTCTGGTGGTATAACATTAAGACAACAGTGCCATCCAAGACAGACAACTAGTAGGTGAATTTAGTCTTCAGAATTATTGTCATGTTTTCATTTGGTTTGTGGGTTTTTTTTTTCTTTCTTTTACTTTTTCTTAATTTTTGTTTCACAATTGGCAAAAATTGGTCTAGAAACCTTCAATGTCAATTATGTCAGGATTACCCTACCATCAACAGAAGTCAGAAAGTACGTGTCACCCCATAAGAGCTGTGCTTTGGAAAATAGTGATACCACCAGCACTTTATTTACATTCTCTGCCTACACTGGGAAGCCTAAGGTCTGTTGATGATTGGTGTGAATTCTAAGAGAGCCTTCAGGTTGCTCTAGCAAGCTGAAGTTCAGTGCATAAGTAAACATAACGGGGGGAATAAAAGTGTGTTGGACTTCATTTCCTCTGAGAGTTGTGTGGTCTAGTTCTTAATCACATCCAAAAATCTGGGAATTAAGTCCCATATGGCTGTAGGAATATTTATCCCTTGATTCAAGGTGTTGGTGGATTATTTGATGAAAACACATTAAACTATGCCGCAGATACATCTGAAAGACATTCTACATAACCCATTTAGTTTCTTTAATAGACTGGATTTGTATTGTGTATTAGTTTATGCAAATTTTTTAAGAAAGAAGCAAAAAATGAAGATAGTTTATGCATTTTCTGTTCTTGGGTGTTGCATGTGTCCTATATTGCCAAATTAAAATTAATTTAATTACTATACTCAGTCACTTTTTTTTTGCTGCACTCTGCTCCTTCTGTGTCTGAGTGATGAAAGATAACATAATAATTACTCTAATTTTCTTTCAGAAATTCTTAAGTGCTTACCTTTAAAAAACAAAGGTTGTCACCTTCCAACTGATAGACGTGCAGCTAAGAATAGTGAACACTGAGTAAGTCAGTCACTGCAATAATCTTTAACTTGTCACCTTGTGAAATCAAGGGAATAAAAAATACTTATTATATTTTAAAGGCAAATAAGAAAAATGTCTAGCTCTTTTGAAATTATAAGTTCTTTGGAGTATTTTCATTGTTAATTTTAAAAAATGGACAAATAGAAATAAAATTAAGTGAATGTCCAGGTTCAAAGACAAAGCTGAGCAACAAATTTTTTATTTAAAAAAAAAAAAAAAGAACAGGACTCTCTGAGAGAGAGAGTGTCAAAGTCAAGTTTTGTCTTTGGTGATTTTAATGCCCCTAACTCACTATTAGATTTGAGGAAATTTGTGTTTGAACTTACACTTCAGCTTTAGTTTGCTTGACAACCACCTTATTTTGGAATGATCTTATGTCCATGTATTTTTTTTCTGTTATGTAGTAGGCCAGATTTTTGTTTTCTATGATCAGCCTTTTATTCATTTCAGTGGGGATTTCCTAGATTTAATTTGAAATAAGTAAGAGGAAATTTAGGCTGTGAATCACTCATTCACTGTATTTGATAATATATTCATTCTATATGCTTACAGCTGCTGTTCATACTGAAGTTCTTGAAGGTGTAAGCTCCATTTATAAGCATAAGGTGCATTTCATGTAACATAACTTCAATTTTTTTTATTTCTTTCTATTATTTCTAGAAATTTTTATTTCTTTCTCTTCTATAAATAGAACAGTTTACTGTTTACTTTCCAGTCCTGCATTCAATTTTACAAAGGCAAAAGTATTCCAAGTTTTGAGGAATCATTTGTAGAGTTCTTGCAGCATGTCATTATGAGCAAAAGTTACCTTTGTAACTTCAGTGTTTGAATCTAAAATTGTACAGGGAAGACTATGACTAGAATTCTTTAAACATCTAAAAATAATTTTCTGATTATGAAAGGTCATACATTTTGTCCTTGCTAGCCTTTCAAAAATTAATTTTCCCTGTGTGATGGTGCTTTAAGAGACTTGCTCTGCATGTGTGAGAGAGGGAATCAGGATGTTAGTGTTTTCTTGATACAAAGTACTTGAAGTTATTTTTACAAGGCTTTATTTAAATGGTTAAAGGGGTTTTTGTTTGCTCCAAATGCTTGTGGGAAAGCATCTTTAAATATTAACAAGAGAAACACACAACTCAATGATAAGGGGAAAATTTGCGAGCATGAGTGATCAGAATTGCTTTTAATCAGAAAAATGTCTGTGTTGGGCAGCTAAGAGTGGTTGAGAACCAAAGCTTTCCTCAAAATAGATCCGAGTTTAACAGTCAACATGACATTTACAGTAGATTATAGGTGATGGAAATATAGAAGCAGGTATAGGAGATGCATATATACCTATCGTTCAAAATAATTTTAATACATTGGATGGTTGCATCCAGAGGCTAGTGGTCAACAGCTCATTGTCCAGATGGAGACTGGTGACAAGTCGTGTCCCTCAGGGGTCTGTATTGGGACCAGTACTGTTTAGCATCTTCATCAGTGACATAGACAGTGGGATCGAGTGCACCCCCAGCAAATTTGCAGACAACACCAAGCTGAATGATGTGGTTGACATGCCTAAGGGGTGGCATGCCATCCAGAGGGACCTGGAAAAGCTCAAGAAGTGGGCCCCTGTGAACCATGTGAGGTTCAACAAGGCCAAGTGCAAGGTCCTGCACCTGGGACGGGGCAACTCCCGATATCAATACAGGCTGGGAGATGAGGGGATTGAGAGCTGCCCTGCGGAGAAGGACTTGGGGGTACTGGTGGAAGAAAAGCTGGACATGAGCCAGCAGTGTGTGCTTGCAGCCCAGAAGGCCAACCATATCCTGGGCTGCATCAAAAGAAGCATGGCCAGCAGGTCGAGGGAGGTGATTCTGCCCCTCTACTCTGCTCTGGTGAGCCCTCTCCTGGAGTACTGCATCCAGCTCTGGAGCCCTCAGCACAGGAGAGACATGGACCTGTTGGAGTGGGTCCAGAGGAGGGCCATGAAAATGATCCGAGGGCTGGAGCACCTCTCCTACAAGGACAGGCTGAGAGAGTTGGGGTTGTTCAGCCTGGAGAAGAGAAGGCTGCTGGGAGACCTTATCGCAGCCTTACAGTACTTAAAGGGGGCTTATAAGAAAGATGGGGACAGACTTTTTAGTAGGGCCTGTAGCAATAGGACAAGGGGTAATGGTTTTAAACTAAAAGAGTGTAGATTTAGACTGGATATAAGGAAGACATTTTTTACAATGAGGGTGGTGAAGCACTGGAAGGGGTTGCCCAGAGAGGTAGTGGAGGCCCCATCCCTAGAAACATTCAAGGTCAGGTTGGACGGGCCTCTGAGCAACTGGATCTAGTTGAAGATGTCCCTGCTCACTGCAGGGGGGTTGGACTAGATGACCTTTAAAGGTCCCTTCCAACCCAAACGATTCTATGATTCTACATTCAAATAGCTAACAAACAGATAGGCTGTTAGATATAATTGACAGGCTGACCTTTCTCCTTTCTTGACCTCAGTTTACATCTTACTGAACTTATAATTCAAGTTAGTGTCATAATGTCAATACTATTCTAGTTGTAGATGAGACAAATTAAGAAACTGTTGTACAAAAGGGCAAGGATTGTTGGTGAAGTATGTATGGGAGTTCTCAGTGAAGTGTTATGGGTTAGCACAAAAATACAACCACACCAAAAGCAATGTAACAGGGTGCATCATTTGATTGTTGTATCTCTTCCATATGCTGTGTTTACTGAATGCCTATTTTGCCTCCCTGAATTAGAAGGCTGAAACCAGTGGAGTCTGGCTTGATGACTGCTTGCAAAGGGGTCTGGCCCATCCTGACATCTGAAATAGGCAAGGTTCCCTTTGACTTCCCTTGTCACTCCAGGGTGCCTGGGAAGAACCTGAAATCCTCCACATCCCTAGATGCCTATGGTTCTAGTGCCATTTATGGAAATGAAAATCCCTCCTCTATCATCCAACATTTTCTGGGCCATGAAGCTTTTACACTTCTGCGAAGGAGATAATCCAACTCCCTACACTGCTCCAGGACCCCCTGAGTCTAGATTAGCTGTTGGGGACGAAATGTTGGGTGTAAATGTCCGGAATCTCCTCAGTCATGAGTGCATCAGTGTGCCAGTAATGCGTGTGTTGCACCTCAGCCTTTCCTTCCTCAGGTGGCATTCCCTTCCTACCACAGACAAAATGCAATAGCTTTTGGACAGCTGGAAACTCTCCAATCTGTAAGAAATCTTGCTGGGCAGGCCCATGTTCTCCTTGATCTCCTTAAAGATGCTTAACGAGTCTGGTACAAGTAGTCTGTAGATGGAAGGTGAGCCACTCAATGGATCAGTTTAGTTAAAAGGTAGTAATAAGAAAACTTGATAAAACAACTTTTCACCCAGATCTTTCATAGAATTTAGAAATCTAAATGTCTTAGTCCTTGGGGGGAGGTGGGGAAATCGCTCTCTCCCCGCCGCTTTTTGTTTTGTTTTGTTTTTTTTAAACTTCTATATTTAGGTCACATGCCCATGCTCAGCTCTCTTTATTAAAATAAAAAAAACCCCTCACCTATTCATAAATTTATGTCTGTATATGCTTCTCTATTCTAAATAAATAAAAACTAAATAAGATTCTAAAATGATAAATAAATAAATTCTAAATAATGTGTCTCTATTCTAAAAAATTAGCAATTTTCAGAATTCCCTGGAGATGCTATTAGTTAGGGTCTGTTTCTTTGTGAATTCCGACAATTTGTATTTCCTTTTCATCCTTCAATTTCAGATTGATGGTTATTAAGGTTAGCTATTCCTCTCTATCAACTTCATATTGTTTCCTTTCTAACATGAATCCAAGCTAGTCCCTGGGGAGTATGTGAAATTTCCTGTATCCTATTTGTTCCAGCAAGAAGATGATGACATTCTTAAAACTTCAATAGTCTGCTTGCTACAAGGTAGGAAATAGCAACATACAATTACATACTTTGGTATGTAACTTTGGGCCTGATTCAAAAGGCGCTGGAGACAATAAGACTTTTTGTGTGGGACTCATAACAGTGCAAAAAAAAAAAGTGTTAGAAAGAATGGGTACCTGACCAAAACTGTCCTCATGTACACATTATATTAAATGGTAAGCTGACATTTTAGATGTATATGTTTAGTGGAGAAAAAGAAATAGGGCCAACTTGTATGATTATTTCCAGTGATTTTATGGTTCTGTTTAATTTTGATCAAAATAAGAAAGAATCTACATTATTTTCTTGGTAACGGGATGTAACCTGTTGAATATGTTGGGCATATTCTGTTAAGCTAATTCTCCACTGTTTCAAGAATCCGCACATTCCACAGGGGAAAGTTCTCTCCCATGACCACTTTATCAAGGCAGCTGAGCTTCTGTTCATTCTACTGGTAAAACCGTAAGGCAATACCTATTGAAACAGGATGCTAACCAAGTAAGGATCTTGAAGACCATCCTAATTTTTTTGCACATTAAAATTGCTATTGATTCTGAGTCACAGTGATGTGACTCATCCTGAAATGTAGATGTGTCCCCAAGATGTTGCTGCATCAGAAGCTCATATTGAAATTAGAATTAGGGTTGTTTGGGTTTTAGCGGGAGGTGATGGGAGCAGTGTTGTTTTTTCCTTTTCTTTGTCAACAAAGGGGGAGGGGAGCAGTGAGAGACCAATATTTACAACAGTGTGTTGGTTTTCTTCAGCTATTTAAATACTTAAGTTGACACTTCAGCTAAATGTTCTTTGGTGTGACCTGTGGTTACTAATGTTCACTTCTTTTTTTGAGCAAATATATTATTTATTTACAGTATCTGAGAACTGCGTGTATAGTTCAGATCTCTAAGCATATTATCCACACTCCAAAGACTTCGGTGATTCCTGCTAGGAATTGTAACGAATAGTTCTCTGAAAAATCAACCAATAGTCATCACTGGTCAAAAAGCAAATGAATGTTAGGTATTACTCGCAGAGGAATTCAAAGCAAATCAGGAAACTAATTTGTGCTGCTGGATAAATCTATTTGTGAAGTTGTGTAATTTTGTAAATTTAAATTTTGAATACCTCATGCAATTTTGCTTGATTAATTTCAAAAAAGGATCTAGTAGAACTAGAAAGTCCTTGACTGATCAAAAGCATGAAATATCTTTCATATGGATTATAATATGAATTATAATAAATTACAATTTTGCATCTTGGACAAGAGATAAGAGGAAGAGGAGAAGATAGAGGGATATGCAAATAACAAATTGATATACGGAATAAAATTTTTAGCTTGTAACTAAATTTATAGCTAATGGAAGAAATTACTTTTTGCACAATTTATACTTGTAGAACCCATTACCACAGGATGTTGTGGAGTCCAAAAATATAAAGGGATTAGGCAAATTTATGGGCTATGTTTCCTGAAATACCTACTAAACCTGATGGTCCAGATACAACTTCCAGGTTCTGTAAGTCACTGAGATTCTTAAAGTATAACACAGAGGCAATTATTGTATGTGCATTGTGATCTTCAGTTCCTTCAGGAAAGTACATTGGACTAGGCAGGCCTAGACTTAGTAAATTTGTTCATAAATTCTGACAAGATGATGATATAATATTCCAAATATTTCAGTTTTATAGTATCTGGCAAATGTTAATATACTTCAGAGCTTTCTATGCCTGGTTTGAAAAGAGTGGAAATGGATGCAGAAAAAAGGTATTGTGGGACATATCTATTTTAGTATTATTTTATAACATAGTTGATGTTTCTTTACAGTATTTTCCCCTCCACTTTTCAAGAACTTAAAAAAAAAAAAAAAAAAAGCATTACTTTGTATTTCTGAATGTTTGCAATTATTTAGGTAAAATGCTAGATCAGCGCAAAGTGAATAAACAACGTCAGCCTCTCTATTTCCATTCACACTGTTCAGGTTTATTTTATTAGAGACATCTATGATTTGTGGATACCACTTGAACATTTCATTTCTTAAGGGAAACATAGTTTTAGAGCAAGAAGCCTCTAGAGCCTGCAAGCAGGAGGCGGAAGTGAGTGGGCTGATATTGAGAAAAGCACTGTTGATTGACATGATATATTGGTTTAGAGTATATTAACTTATCTCACACTTTAAAGAGTCAAAATTAACTCAGAAACGTGTTTAGAATCCTAACACCTCAACAGATGGAAAGCTCCCTTCCTTCCTCCTCCCCCAAAATCACCTGGCAAAGAGCGAGCCAAGGCTAAAAAGGTGTTTTAGAAAATTTTATTTTGTTCTGGAAATTATTTTTTTACACTTCTCAGAATAGTTTGCAGCTTTCCACAAACCAGAATGCATCTTCATAGCTTTTCTTGTTTCCTCATAAAAAAAAATTCAGGAGTAGAGTTTATTTTAATTGCCGTGCGTACAGTATGTCATGGTCTAGTGCGTCAAGCATTGCTATTTTGTGTCTGTGCTTAATTCCAACTTTAGATGGACATACATCGTAACTGTAAACACCTGCCTAGCTTCATTAAGGATAGTAAAAATATCCCATTGTGGGAGGATCATAAGCTGTGTTTTAAGCAGTTTGTGTGTGATCTCTGACAAGAACATACCGTGCTACATCTTTCTCACTGTCTGTATTCTCCTTCGGATGAGAAACATGCAATTCTCTCTCTGTCCTTGGCCCCAACATGCGCATACACAAGTGCACATGCAGAGTCTTCCAGCAGTACCTATAGTAATTTAAAACAATTTTGCAATAGTCAGACTTTTTATGGGAAAATGAAACTAAATTTAAAATATTACAAGATTAGCTTAAGGCCTTAATATATACAGATAGCTTAGAGGTCATTTATAATCATTGTATTGCTGCCATAGGGTTAAGGAAGATTAATTAAAAAAAACCCAACCAAATGCTAGGGCAGTTCTGCTTTCATTTTTAAAAGGAAAAAAAAAAAGAGAAAAAATATGTGATTAGTGCTTAAAAAAAGGATAGAATTTTCCGCATAGGGATCCACACATGAGTAACTTGCAAACAGCCCTATCATCTGTCAAACCATCTACCACATCAAATTCATAAATAGCAGTGTGTAAAAAGGAAATTAGGAAAACCAAATTCCACTTGAAAGCATCATAGAAATAGGAGTTGTTTAATTAAAGCTGAGCACTGCTAGTGGTATTATGAATACTCTTTACATGCTTCAGGTTTTTGTTTTGTTTTGTATTATTTTCCAGAACACTTCCCATCTATTGCAACCATTTACAAATGGATAAACTGAGGCAAAAATAGATCAAGGGCTCCTGACTCCTTTTGGTTTCAAGAGAACATGAGCACACTTCATATACTGTAATGCAGGGACTTATGTACTAGTATGACTTTCTTCTGACCCATACTTTTCTCTCCTTAAAGCTGAATGAAATGTGCAGTACTTGAGTTTATCATCATTAAAGTTAGTCCAACAGGAAACAACTGCCTACAGTAGAAAAATCCCAACACTCCTGGCTCTTTAATTACCAAACTATTGAACTGCTGAAGTGTTAAGTTTAAAAATAAATAAGAAAATTGACCAAAGACAAAATCCATAATTTGGATTTTTGTGTGGTTTTCAGTCACATGCAGTACTGATGGCCATCAATCCAGCTTGTTGTGAAGCTGCTATTTAAAGTTGCTCATCAGCTTTCATGTGATCTTGGTCACGTAGGCCTTTGTTTCTAGTCCACATCTCCTCTTACTCAGGACACTGTTCCTGCTGCTAGAAAAGTCATAGCCCCTACTGATTTCTATAGAACAACACCGAACATTTGAAATAGAATGACGTGGATGCTTGTAAGAGGTGTATTGGCATAGCAGATGTGATAATTGGGATACACAGACTCTCAGCATCTCTGTCTTCCACTTGTTCCTTGCTAGATGGGCATTAGTATTTTTCTGAAGTCTCATCCATAAAGCGATCGCTTCCCCACAAAACAGGAAGTACAGTGGTAGATATTTTCAATTCCCAAATTACATGGCAGTTGTAATCTAAATGCTAAATCACTTTGAAATTTTCTCAACGTCTTACATTTACTGTGAATGGTATGGAAAATAATTTCAAAGACAGTAATCTTTTTTTTTTTAATCTGCAGTTTTACTGTGCCAGTATACAGCTCTTGGAATTTTGCAGTTGGTTATATTAACTCCAGCATCACATATATCTTTTTTGGCAAGAGATTTCTTGCTACATGACTGATTAAAAGATAGCTTTGGGTAGGGTGTGGGGGTTTTTTGTTGTTATTTTGCTTTTAAGACTTTCTGTCTCTGTGTGTGTGTATAAGTTTTATATAAAAATTTATATGTATAGATAATCATATATAATGAAACCAAACTAAAAACCTTTCACCTGAAATATAACACTGGCAGATGGACACTAAGAAAGTAGGTGACCCATGAGATGCCCTATTCCAGCAACGTACAGGTTGGGTCACCTCTTCTGCTCCCATACCACGTACAATGTTTCCTATCCAGAAAGCTGACACCTGTCCTTCTGACCTATACATTATTGATACGTTCAAGCACTATAGTGGAGGTGGATTTCTTGCAGATATTTCAGCTGTTCTGTAACATGTGAAGTGTTCCAATATGTTTCCATAAAAGCAACTTCTAAGCTATCCTCTTTTCTCCAGAATTATCACTGCTAGTAGCTATCATCTCTGATTGCGATAACACCTACAACTAAACTGAAGGTGCTGTTAAATCTTTGCTGAATTTATTTACAAATGAACCAGCACAGTGGTACACTAACAAAAATTGAGGCATTTAACAAAGGAACATGCACCTCTGCCTTCACTGAAAAAAATGGAAGGATTAATTGAAATCTGTGGCTTGATTACCCTGCCAGTTACATTTGCTTTTCATAAATAAAATTCCATGAGAAAAGACAAAAGAGTTATTCTTATGTGTCTCTAGGGAATAAGCACACACAATTTAGAAAATTCATTGGTAACTGAATCTGCTACTAATGACTGCTCTAGTATATCTATGATGAGGTTATGCATTTGTATCTTTAGATCCTCAGATATTAATTTCATAGATCAAATATGAGACTTGATTGTTTTTAAATAATGGTAATGCCTCAGGAGTGTAAAACATGATAGGCCCTCTAAGTCTTAAAAAATATAAAAGAAAATCAGGTGTGAGTGAAAGACTTTTCAAATGGTCCAGTGGCCCATTTGACACAGACAGCAGTAATACTAGGGGATTTGACTTAGCTGTTTTTTCAGTGAATGATAGATAGGTATGGTTCAATAGGGAATTATGTCGAGTGAATTTACACCAAGAAAAATCCATGTACTTTGAAAAAGAACCTGAAGACTTTCAGAAACCTTTTCAGGTCTATCTGTAAATAACCAAAGGCGCTTTTTTTCTCTTTTTTTTCTTTTCTTTTTTTTTTCCTTGCCATTGTGTTAAAAGATGCCCAGAAGCTGATATATAGTAGTAATTTTCAGTATATGCTTAATATCAAATTATTATGATAGATCTATGTTGTGTGTTGTTTTTTTTTTTTTTAATACAAGACAGCTTTTATGGAGAAAGAATGATTTTCTTACTTTGTTTTACTTTTTTTCTCATACTGCTTTGTTCTCTAGGTCCTACAGATAGCCAATGCAGTCTTCTAGGCCTAAGCTCCCTCAGTTCTTGTTGAAGCTAACAAGAGGTGAGAGAACTCACATTTTTATAGGGCCTGGCTTTTGCTCATTTTAATGTTCTTTGCTTGACCCCCATTCACTTTATAATGTGAGTCATACTCTTAAAAGTATTCTTATAACAGCTTTGATTCCCACCCCAACCCCCCTTTCTGGGCTGTCAGTTAAAAACTGGAAGATAAATTAACTTTGTCTTCAGCATCCAGTCAGTAAATCTATAAAGTCAAAGAAATATAAAGGCAGCTCTAGGGAGATATTCTGTTTTCTAGGTATCTAATCCTAATTTTTCCTTGAGGGCTAAAACCACTGAAGTCCTATCAAAATGTGTTTCCTTTCTTACTTTTCCACACTGTTAAATGCCTTCTGGGGGCAGGAGGAATCATGGAGGTGGCTGTCATGTTTGATTTAGTTGGGGGGGGAGTGTTTGTTTTATTTGATTTGGTTTGGTTTGGTCCAGAACAGGATTAGCGTCATAGGTTATCTTGAAAGTCACATATAGGTTCTGAGTTAGTTTCCCTTATTTCTTATATCAGAAACGTGAAACAGAAAAGATATTACTTTCCTTTTTTCCTCTTTTTTCCCTTCCCCTTCCCTCCCCTTTTTTCCTTTTTTGCACCTCTCCCCCTTTTATTTTTCTTTACAGCAGGATAGGAAATTACTGTTATCTTACTTCGTAGTTACTTAAAGTGTCACAGGATCAAATTTCTGTTGCTGCACCAATAGTAATTAAATTGAAACTCTTTCTGGTTTTTATGATGCCTCATCTACAAAGGAAGAGACAGTACTGTAAAGGCACAAGCTACAATTAAACTCTTATTGATGGAAAACGAAACTAATGTGAGGCACCGAATCCAGAAAACAGGCACCAAACTTGTAGACTGGTAATCATGGCCTGTGGTACCAATACATTGTGTTGTACAAACACACAGTCCAGAGACCAAGTAGTGCATGCAAAGAAAGCTGGTGGAATTAAGAGTGCTAATAGACTCTTTTTATATTTTAGATCAGATCTTATTGAAATACAAGTTTTATACCTTATAAGTTATGCTTCATAATGCTTTAGCCTAGTTTAGGACAAAATAGAGCTATCAAATACATAAGAATAAAAAGAAGTAATCATAGAAGAGAACCTAAAGAAGCAGTTAACTTTCCAACTCTGAGGCAGAATTTACAAGAGGGTAGAGAGTTAAACTCATTTAGTTACCTTTAACGTAACAAAATTAGGGGAAAAGCAGCGTGCCATATTTATATTAATAGAGATTTGTATTAGTGATTAGATGATGAAATATAGGCTCCTCCCAAAGATAGCATGCAACTGCTGTTAACCTCATGTTCATGTGAGGTTCATGCTCACTGATGCAAGAAGAATTTGTTTCTTTCTGTTTTAATATCTAGACCTTGAATAAGATTTATTCCTTGTAAGCTGACTACCTGTAAATCCTGAGATGTTAAGCAGAACTAATAAAATGTTGGTATTAAGATTCCTTTCTCAAGGCTATTAAAGTTATACAGCAAGTACATTGATTTTGTATTGAATTATTTTACTTCTCGTGTTACATGGTTTGGTATTTTAACACCAGTCCTTTGAGATGACTGATTTCTCTAAAGCAAATTCCTTTAATTTTTGTTTTCCAGTTCATATACAGAAGCCAGCAATATAGAAATCCACTGTAAGAATGTCATATAGATTTTATTTTCTCTTTTTAGATGATGGTAAATTTTGCTTATCAAATGGTAGACACATTTTTTTGTTGTTTTGTTAAAGTGCGCTCTCTCTATTTTTAAAGTCTGAAAACAAGCATTTAAGGTATGAGGGCAACCTTGAGCAAAGAGGTAAGAACAAGTTTATTCATATTTAACAATACTTTTTCTTACTAATATTGTTCTACATTTTAAAAGTCCATTACAAATATTTTATGTATATTAAATAATCTTGCCAAAATGGAACTCTATAATCGTAAGTGGATTTTTCAGTGCCAAGAGGGAACCTAAAGTGGAGGGGAAAAATTTCAGTAGAGTTTGTTCAGAGGCTGAAGTAAAACAGTTCAAACTATTATTGCATTTAAAACGAGAGTATAATTCTGTTGTCCTGCCCAGTCTCAGGTAGTATGCTGTCTTTGGCAAAGGAAAATAATGAATTTACTCTTCACTTATGCTAACGTAACTTAGAAATTTTTCCGTGAAGTGTCCCTTGCTTTGAGAAATAATTTACATTAGTCATAAGAGTTAGAAATGTTTTGCCAGTCATTTGGTGTTGAAAGTGATTTATCTTGGATTTTGGTTACACTAAAACACATTTAAATCCTGAGGGTTAAACTGCGTCTTTTAAGAGAAACTCCATTAAGACAAAATAGGAAATGAGTTGAAGATTGTCTCTGAATTATGTCCTGTGGCTTTAGAACTGAAGTCCTACCCTTTTCTGTGTGAGTTGGCTTGCTGCAGTGTAATGAAAACAGGACAAGGAGTGTAGCTTTGGCTGATCCTTGACTGGCTTAGCTAGCTTGGATGTGGGGGCCCCAGGGGCTATCTGAACTCCTGGCAGCAGGGAACCGCTGCTGCCCTGTGGTGCATGCACCTGTATTCCTCCCCAGGGGATCCAATGGATACCCAGGTCTCAGTTTTAATGAGATTGGGAACCTTCAGTGTTCACAATGTATGCAGCCAGTAGCAGGTCATTCAGCAAGAGAGAACTGTGATGCACAGGATAAAAGGTCAACCAACTGTGATGGTTTTTTAGCAGGGTGGTATCCCCTTCTAGACAGCAAAGAAAAAGACTACATGCGTAGAAAAAATATTTTTTTTCTTAGTTCTCTCTCTCCAGTAGCATTAGATTAGACTTGGGGAATGTTCTGATTTGCGCAGGGAGGTAAATCTATTCTATAGCGATTACTCTGGAGTAATCAAAATCCAGTGTGTGATAGTGACCCTCTCCCAAGGTAGTAAAAAACTTTAATTTTTTTTTTTTTTTTTTTTTACCCTGGCTATAAGCAGACTTGCTTATAGTGAATCGTGTGGTCTAAAACAATTGTTTTGGCAGAAGCGAGGAGGCAGAAATGTTTGCAGGGATAAAATTGAGATTGTGAGGATAGGAGAGCTGAAAATTCATAAACCATTTTAGCTTTTGAAGCCATGTATTTTGGAATTATCTTTCATGTGCATGTCATCAAATAAAGCCTAAGAGTCCAATTCTCTCAGTATACTCCTGTCTTGCATGTGACTTCTGGTTTGTGTGTTGGGCCTTAAATTTCTCAAAGCTTCAGCTACCTGATCAGTGAAGGAGTTTATACATGGCTGTAAAAGCGGGTTACGTACTTAAATGAAGTGTCTAAATGAAACAGTTAGGTTCTTGAAAACTCTGTGCCGTTGATGCTAACCTACTAGGCAAATACCTTCTAAGAGAGGCCTGAGTTCTCTCCTCTCAACCCCAAGCCCTATTAATGCTGTGTCTGCATATATGCATATGGTTCCCGTGTAGCTCAATGTCTGAGCCTGGATGTGATTCCCAGGCTAATAATTCTGCCTATTTCTGTCTCAGTCCTCGGTGTGGAAGTGATGGCCCACCTCTGCTGGGAGACCGGCTGTTTACTACAGTCACCTGGCTTATGAGGATCAAGGGGTTTTTTTATTTTGCTATATGAATGCAAGTTTATTCCATATTATCAGAAAAGTGTAGCTCAGCATAAGTCCTCAAAAAGTCCATGCACCGTTTTAAAACTTGATTTCATAGTGGTTTGTAATCCTAAGCAGAGGGCATTGTAGAAAACACTTTTTTTGCTCTCTTACATGTACTTTGATTACTATTCACAACAGATGAGAACTTTGGTTTTTAATGAAGTGAATGACATTTATTAACTACCCCATGACTAGTTCAAAATAAATCAGCAAAGTCTGAACAAAATAAAAATAATTAATCTACAGAGATTGTTGTCTTCTGTGAATCATCTAATGCCACCTACCTCAGATTGGTGTTTCAGCAACCATTAGTGAGGATTTTTCACTTTGTGACATGGTACAGTAATGGCAGATATGTCCAATTAGTGCTTTTCCCAGTAGACAAGGTATTCTAATTATTCTTAAGGAATAGAAAAGGGGTGTCTGGTAAAGAATCATAGGAAAGAACTCTCGACTTTCTCCCTCTCCTATACATGCCATACTGCACATACAGATACATAGTTCATAACTGTGATCTTTAAGAAAACACTGAAGGAAAACATACATCTATAGTAGCCTGATTAAATTTTATTCTGAAGTATGAAGAAAAGCTTCTATTTACAAATAGGAAAAAATCTGTATTAAAAGAAAAATATCAGCTTCATCTTTAAAAACAATTTCTTTTTAGAGATACAAAGAATGTATCATTCAGAGATTGTTGAAGTTCTTAATTTAGATGGATACTTTTTATGCTGCTTGACTTCAGTGAGTATGAAAATTAATACTTATTGGATATGAATATTTATTTGGTGTACCTAACATATTTTACTGTTTAAGTATAAAAAAATTATCTTTATTAATGATGTTTTATTTAGTGTAATTGCTTTTCTGTGAAGACAAGATTGCCTCTAAGAAGGCTGAGTTATGAAATGTAATGTCACAGTTCAAGGAGTTTGACCGATATGTGGTTTTCAAGAGACCATGTCCTCTATCCATTAGCTGCTTGTACATGCTCTCACCTGATAATTTTCTACTGCCCCTCAGTCTGAGTGAGACAATAGTTTATAAAGCCATTCAAGTAACAGGATCAATGATTAAATGATTTGGTTTAAAGGGGTCTTTTAAGGGGTTGTTTTGGCAAGGTCATTTTTAACCAAAATTTATTTAGTCCAGTGACTTGCAACCACGCTCCATTGACAGTTGTGTCAGCTGAGGAGAAGGGATAAAAGGAGCAGGTAACTATGATACAAGGACTCCTTAAGATGGCTGTGTTCCCAGAGTCCAAGTGTATGTAACTTTGGACATAAAAATGTATGCAGAATTCTGTAGAGGCTCTGACGCTCCTGCTAGACTGAACAAGCAGCTGTGTGTAAAAGTAGAAACAGAATCAGCTTATAAGTCATGAACTTACACCTCATGTTCAAATATGATTTTTTTACATGATTGCTTTCTGTGCTTTGGTGGGATTGTCCTGCTAGCAAGTGAGCCTGAATTGTTTCCTCTTTCATTTGCCAAAGAACGTGTTACAAACTATGTGTTCCTGCTACCTCCTTTCCCCATCTCTTTTTTGCATCTGAGCTTTCCCTCTTTTTTCTTTTGTGTTTGTTTGGGTTTGCTGTTGTTGTTGTTGGGTTTTTTTTTAGACTAGCTGTCTATCAACAATTGATAAAATAACTATTTTCCCTGAAGTTGCTGTGGTTTGCAGGTACTCTATATTTTGCCAGACTTAACTAAGCTTTATTGGTCTTCAACACAAGATTATATAGTAGGCCATTGTTTTATTTTTTCTGTAACTGTGAACATATTAGTTTGAATGTTAATCTACCACAGCTAGCTGAGGGATGCCAAGCTCCTATGAGATCAGACTCTGAATTCATGCTTTGAATTGCACTTGGGTTCTTACCCCCTGCCATGAGAATTTGAGCCAAAAAGAGTGGCTATAGGCAAGAGAGAGAGAAAATCAAAGATGAGGTAGGAAGAAGAAAAGGAAAGAGCCAGAATAGAAGAAAGTAAAAAATTGAGAGAAGTGTGATGAAACCAAGGTAGAGGATAGAGACGTTTCACCACGGATTTCTGTGTGTTGGTTCAGACTGAGATTTTGAAAGACTGTTGCCTTGCTTTTAGGAAAAAAGCACTAATTTTTTTCTTTAAAAAACGTGCACAGCAAGCACTCTAACTGTGGCTAATTATCCATTTCCCCTGTAGTCCACATGTAAAGTACCATCTTGCTTGAGGTTTGGATATGACTAAATTCTGAGACTTGTTGAATCAAGAAGTTCTCCTGACTTTTAGAGTTTTGCTTACTGAGAATGAAAAAAAAGGAAAACAGTCAATATTGCTCCATTTTTGTCTTGTATATGGTTGTTTCTTCATATAAAAGCCTAAAAAGAATTATTTAGTAGAGCTTCTTCCCCAAGCCCAAGATTAATCTGAATAGAGATATTGGGATTGGTTCTACAAAAATGTTGCTTTTGCCAGCTGAAAATACTTTGAAGTAACACCCCTCCCCTTTCTCTTAAGGGATTGGAGAATCCCTTAAAAATTCTTCCATTGCTTAGGCAATTATACAAAGAGCAAAATTCTCCCCTGAATTATGCCAACACCAATATATGGAGTGAACATCACCCAAAGAGAATAGATGTCCAGTGTTTAGTATTGTTCCCAGCAACATCCTTGATTCTTCTCTCAGTACAGTTTTAGGTGGCCAATGTCCTGTTACCTCCTCACTCTCTTCCAACTTGGCTTGTCATTACAGTGCACATCAATTATTTAATAGACCTTGAGTGTTTCAGACAATAAAGCTGCTTGTAAGCAGCTTTAAAACTTTAATATAATCTAGTCTTGGTGTTAGCTGAAAGGATCTTTTTTTTTCTTTTTCTTCTTTCTTCTTTTTCTTTCCCTCTCTCCCCTCTCTCCCCTCTCTCCCCTCTCT
>VYZW01054012.1:1386-13922 GCA_013401315.1 Balaeniceps rex | reverse complement strand
AAGGTAGGCCTGCATTTTAGGTGCCTGTTGGTGGGAAGACTTGTAGCCTCAGAATCTTGTGAAACTTCTCGTACTGGAATTACGTGACCCTTTCATTCCTTGAATATCAGCTATTAAAGCAACAAACATGCACAGTTAAAACTCAAACCACATGGCTGACTCACTCTAAGTGAATCTTTTTGAATTGTATCTGCTTGTTCTGTTAAAAAAAAAAAAAAACCAAAAAAAACCACAAAACCCCACACCCCCCGAATCCCCAATATTAGTAAAACAGTACTTGTATTGGAATCTTAACAAAACCACCAGACTCCATTTCTCCCTCTTCTCGCTTTTTGATTAGTCATTCTTTTACCGTAGCAGTCCTTCTGTAGAGTTATATGTGAGCCTAGAGCCTTTTGGGTTACATATGCAGCTTTTGTTACAGGGTATAAAAATGAGCTTGTTTTAAAGAGAATCCACGTTGGTGTCTTTCCTGTTGCAGTTCCTTGCACTTCTGATGTTTCCCTCTTATTGTCTTTTTGCTGAATACTCTGGAACAGAGGGGAGCTGATGCCACTGGACTGTGAGACGAGATGACTTATACCATTTATCACTTTGATAGACAGAAAGTTCAAAGGGTTCTAAACATTATTTGTATAAACTGTATGTAATTGAGTACAACATGTGCCTCTCCTGTGGGAGGGAAGTGCACACTGACAACCAGAATTCATTTTGTTGCTGCTTTTTATGCATAGATCTTCTGGAAAAATTTGTGAAATTCATATTGTGTTACAGAGAAGACATCCTTCCCAGCTGAATAAGACTGGGTAGTGGAGCCACATGTCTCTGCTTCCAGAAGGAAGAACTTAAAAGGAGATAAAGTTTGTGCATTGTAGTAGTGAGGCTCCTTCACCAGTTTATGGTGTTGCCAGTATGGTAAAGAAACCTTGTGGCCATGCTATCTGGCTCATACGTGTTTATGCCAACATCATAAGCTTCTTCATGGAGCATTTAAAAACAGCACTAGCAGTCACAGTGGAAGTTGTCTGTAGCTGCTTTATGATTAAAGTGGTGTTGTGGTCATTAGTCTGCTGACTACTGATGCCCAATTCTGTAAAGTCCAGCTGACAGAGGCTGCTGATGGTTTTCTGTGCTGCTTTCTGCTGCCTGTGCACATGGTGGTGTCTGGCATTTTTGACCAGTTGCTGCAATTGGGAAGTTCTGATTTTTATTTTTTTTGGTCAGGAGCCATCTGATGATGATGTCAGCATCTGTTTTGTTCCATCTTATCCCATGGAATTGACGCTTTTCATGGTCAGCATATATGTAGTGACAGCTTCTTCAAGGGGTGCCAGCATTGTTCTTCTAAAGCTTAGAGCCCTAAAGCAGCAAGGCAGAGACTTAGTCATGATTGTTTGGGTTCTACTAGGATCAGTTGCCAAGTTTTTGGTGATGAGTGCATGTGTCTCTGATGTTCTCTCTCACAGTCCTGAGAGGCCACTGTTGCTGGATCCACGTAGGACAATATACGTGCTGACCCATATTTGGGGAAAGGCAGAAAGGTTGACCTGTTTCTTCCAGTTCTTTGAGAGGGTGTGAATATTTTCATGCATGTTCTTAGAAGTCTCAAAGGCTTTGAAATCTAATAATTCTTTACTGCCTGAGACGTCAGATGAGAAGAAGGTTCTACACAAAGTTGCCCATCCTTTTTGTTGTGTGTGCTTCAACCCCCCTTTCCTGAAGAGAGTGGAGTTGGGGGTAACTAATAAGGACTCAAAGCAGCAAGCACGCTCCTCAGTTCCCTCCCTACTGCTTTCTCCTTGCTGTCCAGCTCAGCCTACTGCCTCCTGAAAGCCTTAACCACTTTGCTTTTACTGAATAGTGGGCATACTTTAGCAACTAGTTCAAGCACTGGAACAGGCTGCCTGGAGAAGTGATGGAGTCACCATCCCTGGAGGTATTTAAAAGACATGTAGATGTGGCACTTAGGGACATGGTTTAGTGGTGGACTTGGCAGTGCTAGGTTTACGGTTGGACTTGATGATCTTAAGGGTCTTTTCCAACCTAAATGATTCTATGAGTCTAACAAAGAAGTGGCAGTTTATTGATGGCTATCACTTTCGGTTTTGATAACAAACACTTAAATATTTTTAATTCTACTAATTCTACTTTTAATTGACAGTGTTAATATCTTAGTCTCATGCTCTTATGTTCTTAACCATAGGAATTATTTACAGCTTCAGATCAAAGCTAGTATTTGGGTTGTCATCTCTTTAAACCTGTATGGCAGCATTTAAAAGGAGCCTTTTATATACTTTTTATACATCTTTTTGCATAACAAAAAGTTTTTACATATAACTTCTGAAGTACTACTATGGTGTCACTTGATGCAATATAAAAGTTTGTATTTGAGTGGCCGACCTACATCCAACAGTCATTTGATGTTTTATAAGCCAAGTCTATCAGTCATGAGAGGCTCAATGGAAATACGCCAAGTCTGAATTTTGTCTAATGTCTAAACCAGAGGAGCTGAAAGTGCAGAAGCTGGTTATTACTGGTGTGCAGCTATCTTTTTGCTTGCTATCCCTTTGAGCAGTAAAGAATCTAATGTGGTTTTGGCCTTGACTGATGTAAGTGATCATTTGCTTAAAGACAGCATCTTAAGTATCTCTTAAGAAAAAAAAAAAAGGCTTTTTTTCCAGTTGTGCTTTAAAACTCTGTTTTAGCTTTAATACTCCTTTGCCACATTCTTGCATTTTTATCGGTACATGTCCTTGGCCTTTTTCATGTGGGCTGGGAACTGATTTTCTAAAAATGCATAGTTCTGGCTATTTGCAGCTGTGAAATACTGATGGATTACGAACTAAAAATATAGCACATGGCCGTGTTTCTTTTTAGCTGCTTCAGTTTATGAGATTCTTGCTATAGAGCCATTATTTCGAGAGCACTAATTTTTGTTGAATGTTAGTGTTAGTTCCAGGTTTTCAGAAAGATTCTGTTCATTTAAATACCATAAACTCCACTTTTAACAGTGGTGTCCATTTAGGAGTAAAATCTTTTGTCTGTGATTAGATCAGTCTTACAGATGCTTAAGTTACAGTTGCTTTTTACCGCAGTAGATGTGTGTTAAAGATGGAAATTGAGATTTTTTTTTTTTTCCTTGAATGCCTTAGAATTTAGGTTTGAAGAGTATATTTAAAATAAGTGGTTCTGCTACTAACCAACTTAAAAATCTGTGTTACTTATGCATATTGTTAGCAGCTTTGAAGACGTGGTGGATGATTTGGTAGGTTAACAGCACAAGCTGTAGCTCTTACGCAGACTTTACTATTCCCTCACATTTCTGTGCCTGGATGTGTGACCCAGCATGGGTTTCTCTAACCTTTCTCACCCCTTCCCACCGCTGAGTGGGGAAATGGGCAGCTTTGGCTCATCTGCGGTATGAAAGCAGGGGTTCTGCTTCAAGATGCATGGGAATATTTTGAAGGTAAAACTTTGGCGTGCACGTAAATCCTTGCTGCCATTGATCCAAAACCCTTGCGAACCCGCAGGATTTGGGGTCAGCCCTGCCTTCTGCCTTTCCGTTGCAGGAGCAGTGGTCATTGCAAGTGTTCCCGTTCTCGTGTTTTTTTTTTTTCTTCTAGAAAAGCTGTGACCTACTTACTCGTCTAAATTATTTTGTTATATAAGAGTCATACAATCAAATTATGTAATGCTGATAGCGAAGGCTTTTTCCTGCTCTGTACTTCGTGTAGGCCTCGAACAGCAGGGCCAAGCAGATGGGGGGGAAATAATGGTCACTCCAGAGATCTGGGACACTGTGCGCTGTCTTCTCGTATGCTTATTAAATTGGATGATACCAAGTTGTACAATTTCTATACTGTTGGAAAGTAAATGCCCGCACAGCTTGTAACGTCTTTCATATAGCGTTCCTCTGTAAGCTCGTGAGCAATTTATGTGCGGCGTATGTAAGAGATCCTGCTTCTGTCTCCAGGCAGGTTCACAGGTAGCTCCCAGCAGTGCTGGTAAAAGAAAAATCTACATGTCTCATAGGTTTTCTTGTGTTCCAGTAGTACCGTGAACAGGAAGCCATTCGCCTTTGCCTAAAGCATTTTCGTCAGCACAACTACACCGAAGCTTTTGAGTCGCTGCAGAAGAAAACCAAGATTGCTCTGGAGCACCCTATGTTGACAGACCTGCACGACAAACTGGTATTGAAGGGAGACTTCGATGCTTGTGAGGAACTGATAGAAAAAGCTGTGAACGGTAAGAGAATCAGAGGGGTCTGGTATATTAATTAAAAAAAATGCATTGAAATGTTACTGCTTTGAATGCTGATGTACTTAGTAGTAGAACTGGCTAGTCCATGTGCTATTTCATACCTGGTGTGGTGTACTATCAGCTTTTGGACTTGTGAGTATGTGTGTGATGAAAGCTAAAAATTCAGTCATGAAATCTCTTATCACAGCTGCTTTTGGAGTCTCTTTCCCCCAGAGGTGACAGCTTGGTGCACTTGAGTGGGTAAAGGCAAGTTCTTCATGTAAGTGGCTGGCAAGGTGACGGTGGGCTTAACTATCAGAAAAGTCACTGGAATGGTGAGCAGGGAAGCATAAAACTTGAGTTCTCAGAGGCGATCTGAATCATGGTTTCTGGTTAGAGCTTACCACCTAGTTGGTGTTTCAGCAGAGCTCTTCAGCTATATTTGGATGAGAATGCTGTCTTTGCTTATGGGGAAAATAGTCCTTGGACAGTGGTGTAGAAGTCACAGTGACTGGAGGCAGAGCCTCTTTTCCCTTGCGGAGGTTGGCAGCTGGTTTCATTGTAACTACTATTAATTTTTTCACTTGGAAACTTTTGACTTGAAAGTGCTGTGTGTAAACAGCTCTGAACTCCTAAAATGGGGGAGATGTACTTTGTATTGATCAAACAGGATACAAAAAGAGTTGGGCTATTGCACTGAAGTGTCTCCCAAGACCTGTGCAGTGGTTTTGGATCACAATCTGATAAAACAGAGGTGCTCTTGGCTGTGGGTGTAGTGCTTTTTGACTGTGTGCAGTCGCTCTTTATGGGAAACTTGTACTGGCATAAGAAGAGAACCTTGTGTCTGATGCCAGTAGAGTTAGGGGCTTAGTGGACCAACTTCATGGATGTCTGGCACCAGAGATGTTTTTCCTAATGCTGGGCTAATAAGTAATTTTGTAATACCTTTTGGATAGATGCCAGCATACCTGCTTGACTCCATCGGTGTGGTTTGTACCACTGAAGCTGGAAGTGGTTCTCAGGATATGATAGAAACGATAGCTTTAAAATCAAGGTTTGTCTTCCACGAAAATCCACCATCTTTTTGTGAATAAGCTCTTCAACTAAGCACAATGTTAGGGAGCTTATTGCAACAGGTTATCAAAAACTGCAGTAAATAGCTTTCTATGGGTTTTGGCTGGAGGTTTCTTGACTATATAGATAGAACAGCTGAGCTCTGCCCTGTGCTGAGCTCCCTGAGCAGCTACAAGTGTTAAGACTGAGAATTGCCAGTGTTCATCCTCGCCCTCCTGAGTGTTGCCTGCCCTCCTGAGACAATGTAGTGTTGTTGGCTGGGATGGGAGCATGAACAGCTTCCTGCAGTGCAGGGGCATTTTGCAACTGGCAGCATCCTCCTGAATCTTAAGGGCAAGCGAGGGTTGCAGGATGAGAAAGCAGCAGGGAGCTGTGGCTGGCTGTTACTGTCTTTGCAGTGTTTCTCAAAGACACGAATGCCTGGGGGGAGCTGATGAGCCCACCAATATGAGGCAGGATCTGCTGAGAGCCAGAGGGGTGCTATAGGCTGACAGGGATGATTTTGCCAATGCGTTGGTCTGCTGCCTTGGCTGTGGCTTAATCTCGTTGGTGCCTAGAGGCCGTCCTCTTTCCACTTCATGCAGGCTGTAGTAGAAACTATTTCTTGAATGGAATTTCACTAGAGGTCTAGAGTGTGCTGAATAAGTTCTCTCAAAAATGTACCTTTTTTTTTTTCCTTGGGCACTAATGAAGTAAATGTTTGTGGCCTCATTTTTTGAGCTGTTATATCTTGATTTCTTTTACTACTTAATATTTAACATACTGCATTTATTCTATCCAGCAGTTTTCCCTCAGGGGTTGAGCTAAGGTGGGGCTTCTGTTTCCCCTTGTACATTGAGAGTGGGGTTGCTGTCTGCAGTGCTCAGCTTTTCCAGGTGTGGAAGTACTGGCAAAGGACTCGCCTGGTAGAAAACTGTGGGTCTTGTATTGTACTGTCTGACAAACGGACACTTGCTTCTTGTCAGATTTGATGTGAATAATCCTGCTTCCCTGGTTCTTGTCATCGTGTCCCTTTTTAGAGGCTGGGGAACTCGGCATCACTTAAGCAAACTACAGAAATATGCTGTAGCTTGTTTTATCAGTCCTTTTTTGTTCCAGCAAGTATTTCTAGTAACAGACTGTGGATAACTTAGTAGGAGAGTCTTCAAGTAGCATCATTAAGTTTTGTCGCTGCTTCTGAGGGACAGAATAATATGCATGAGAATGTTTATATTGCTTACTTTTAATCCAGCACCTGGCTAGCTGAAATTAAATGTTGGTGTACGTATCTCCCATTGCTCTGTTGCTCATCCTTAATGATTTTGCTTGTCTTTGAATACATTAACCTTCCTTCCCCCATCCTTCTGCAATTCTTTATTCTGTCTTCAGCTTTTGCACTCTTCGGAGAGGAGTGCTATCTATCCCGAGACACTGAGGCTGTAGCCCATATTTGCTTTAAGGTGACACAACTGCGGGTTTTTACTAACTGGGTCAGTCCTGCCCTTACTCAGGACAGCGTGTCCCCTGGCCCCTCGCTTGCTGGCACTGGTGCTCGTGCTGCCACATGGCAAACCAGGTCAGGGAGCTGATTGGGCTACGATGGGGGAGAGGATAGGACAAACCTCTTCTGATAGCCACAAAAAAACCTGAAAACAGCAGCTGGAATAGTTTGCTTGGAGTTGTACAAGATGACAGTCAAGTCAAGATGTTGAATGTAGCTGGTATTTAACAGCTGGATCCTTCTTGGTAGGATGGGAATAGATGTTTTCAGCCTTCAACACGTTCTCCTATAGTATTGCTACCATCTGCTCCCTGTGGTCCTCCACAGTTACCTGTCCTTGCTTAGTTTTGCATCCCTCTCAAGCTCCTCTGTTTGAAAGAGGCTCGTTAGCACCCAGCATTTTACCATTTTACTTCCTTAGCAGCTTTGTTGTGAAGTCTCCATAGCTTGCTGCTTAGTCTCTAAGGTGTGGGTGTTGTTACAACTGAACTCCTCTCTGTTGTTTTTCCAAATAAAAGCAGATTAACTTTAGTCCTGTGTATGGTCCGTGTAGTGTAGTTGAAGTGTAGAGATAATTGAGATATACAGATCCTTAAATTATCCCTGAAATCGTTCAAAGAGCGAACTGTTCTGTAACAGACTGGACATGAATATGTGAACTTCTGACCTCTTGCTGATCTGAGAGTTCATTGCCTTAAAGGAACAAACAGAAGTGCAGTGAGATTGACAGAGATACTGCATGCTCAGTTCAGCCTAAAATGTCTCCTGCAGAGGCTAATATTTGCAGTGGTAGGTATTTAAAAAGTGAAATGCGATGCATCTCTCACAGGCTATTTCCATAGGCTTAGTCATGTAGAAAAAGAGTAGGTGGTCAAGAATTAGTGCTAGCAGAGCTAACTCTTGTTCTTTTGCATTGCTAATGATGAACGCTGTCTTCCACCTCACATCACCAGATGATTTCTTTTGAGAGCTCAGTGGCAGGCAGCCACACTTTTCCCGCAGATTCTTTTGACTTGTGCATTACACTTAGAAAATGGGCAAATGGAAACTCTGGCAGCTGCCTGACTTCCTCTCAAAAATAAAAGGTTCCCTAAATCTCAGCTGGTTCACAGACTTGGTTCAAATGCTTCACATTTGGATTCATTCCTATAGCTTTCAGACGGCCTATATTATCGAAGAAAAAAATCTGCTTAATATTCCTACAGAGAGTATGCAGAGTGCAGATTACTTAGTTGAACTGTTTGCAGCTACTATAGATGTAGAAAGCTGCTTGAAATGGACTGAAGATCTGCTAGTTTCGTATCAGTATTCTGGGGACCGAGGTGTTCCTTCTGGCAGTTCTCGTGTCAGCATGTGATATGTGTTTATCTGTTGACAAGTCGGCCCCATATGACAAACAAGAAGTTGTGATGCACAGCCTGCAGGCTCGAATGTCTCCCAAAACTCGGGATGCACAGAAACAGTTGTATTCTCCTGGAAGCTCTAGACGGACACATATACCTTAATTTTACCATCAAATACGTTTGCATTCGGTTCTGAGAAAGTATGGATGCTGACTTGCTGCTCTGTAGTACTGCGATATATGGAGGGGAGAGGCTTGCTAGGGATCCAAAGCCCATGGCAAGTAGATGGTAGGGTTTGTGTAGAAGAAGCATATCTTGTAGGGATTTGAAAGCAAACCTTGTTTCATTTTTGTTAAGAAGAAAGTGCAAGAGAATATTACAGCTTTGAGGCTGGAAAAAAATTGTGCGTTTCCTTGTTGCTCCCACGTCTTGAGGAAATTGTTGAGTAATGGCTGGATTTTTATCTGGTGTCATCTTTGTTTTCTGCTTCAGCTTTTCTTTAGAAGCATTTTGATCACTATAAAAACCTCAATCTGTATGGTGCTTTGGGTATTTTTCTTTGGTTCAAGAAAAATCGTAAAAAACCAAACCCCAACACACAGAAATTATGGGCTAAATGCCATTCTGAAGTTTTTTCAGCCATGGGCAGTGAGATGAGAGACTTTAGTAATCCTAACTAGAGGTGTGCGTTGTCTAGAAAGAAACTTCACACAACTTTTACTTGTTCCTGATTGGCTTCAGCAAGTTAAATATTTTTGTCTGCAATGTTTGTCCTAATCCTTTCTAGGTAACCTGTAATTGGCTGACAAAATAAAATAAAGGCTTCCGTTATCAAGGAGGTAGAATTTACTAAGCTTTAACCACTGTGAACTTCATGCTGTTACATCCAAAATGCGTCACAACTTGCTGCGAAGGGCTTGAAAATAGTACAAAATAAAAATACTGGTTTTGGCTGTAATTTCAGAGAGTAAACATGGACATTGAAATGTCCAGGCCTCTGGAGTGAAGGAAGAGACTTCCTTTAGAAACTTGTACTTAACACTTTTTTTTTTCTAAGGGAGTCTTGAAATTTATTTCAAACTAATTCATTGGAAACAGCTGACAAACTGAGCAGGCCTAGATCTGATCTTCAGTGCCTCGCAGAAGTTTTGGAGACCTTTTGGTCAGCAGCGCCATCCTGGCAAGAAACATAAGGAGTGCGCTAGAATAGGTCTGGCGTCGGATATAGAATCCACCTAGAAATCTTCCTTTTTTTTCCCTGGTGGTGTCAGACAGGTGGTGATTCAGCTTCCAAAACAAGCTGCTGCTGGTTTGCAGTGCAAGTAGAATGAATGTGGAACTGCTCCCAGCAGAAAGAAACATTTCTGGGAAGCAAGCTGGAGCATTTCCAAACCAATGTCCCATGGAAGACAAGAAGCATTATTAAACGAGGCTGAAGGCACAGTAGGGGAGAAGTGCCATATCTTGACAAGTGCAGCCTGTGGGTGTTGAGCATGGGAGAGAGGTTAAATCACCCTTTCAGATCATATGTGGTGTAATTCATCCTCTTGAGCTATTTTTATGTCCAATTATCTATTTGCTGCCATAGGGATAAATACGGCTTTGCGTTTTGTCTTGAAGACCAAACGCTCTAATGATAACCAAAAGGCTGGATTTCTGTCTAGGCTTGTGGCTAGAAAAATCTGCCTGAGTCAGTATGGGACTTCTTACAGCGCATGCATTTGTTCTGTTGAAAGTTGGCTTTTCTGAATCAGAATTCATGAAATCTCAAGCTTAAAGCCTCTCACATCTTATCCCAACTTCGTAAATGCTGAAGAAGTGGGAGTTAGGAACCCTACTCTTAAAACCAAATTAAACCACTTTTCTACACATGTTGAGCAAACTTTTGGCTTGCCTCAATTACCTAATGCTAGGAAAGAGCTGATTTTTTGGCTCTAAGACAGGTGGAAGTAAAATCTGCCCTGCTTTCACAGAGTATTTAATTTGAAAAACTTGCAGAGCTGAGTTTGAGAGTTGAAAGCAGTTTTGTATTTTATGACTGAATTCAGCACCTTTCAGGAGCTCTTGAGTGCCCTTGTTTTCCTATTAGATGGTCTCTAAATAGAGTATTCCTCTTCTCCCAGGAAGTACTTGCTGGCTTGGGTTTTAATTAAAACCTGGATTTCAGTCATGACAAACTACAGGATGCCAGGAAATGTTTTAAAATATTCTCTGAACATTGTGTTGTGCTTAACAAAGATTTTTACCTCTTTGTAAATAAATAGGGATGTGTGCAGTAAGGATAATTCTTTTTTGTCTGTGTGCCTACCAAGGGATTTTCTATAAATAAATGGAGGCATTCATAATCTGTTAAATTCTTACCTCAAAGCCATAATGACTGGGGTCAGAGAACTAAAAAGTATTAGATGCAACTTAGTAATTTCATTTTTCCTTTCTCTGCTGGGGAATGTAAAACTGATTCCTGAGCAAGTTTGCTGGGTACCATTCTACCAAAATCATAGCTGTTGGGTATTACGTGATTAAGGACCCTGAATGCATCCTGCGTCTGAGTGGTGTATGTGCAATGTACTGTTTCAATACAAAACCGTGTAAATCTAGCATTTGAGTCCTCAATCTGCCTGTGGTAGTTATCACTGTACTAGTGATGTAAACTGGGTGTCTGAACTCCTATTTTTTTTCAGGTAATGCATAAATTTGGAACAAACGCTTCTCATGAAGAGCTTGTGTCTTGAGATGGTGGGGTGATGGGGGGGATATAGCCGGGTGAGCAGTAGTAAAGAGGCCAACCATTAACCGTCTAATAGTTTGTTGTGCCTGCAGAAGGTAAGGTAGGTTTTTTAGAGGAGGCATTTGAAGAACAATAGCAACGAGTTCCCCAAACTCTTGCTAAGCCCTTCCCAGACTGAAGAGCGGTCCCAGAGAACGTGGGTGTTATGAATCTCCTTTTCAAAAAAATTAATGTTTATGTGATAGACTGATAACGTTTAACCAGAATTAGGAACTGACCTCTTGACGCTGAAGAGGTGAAACGTGGTAGGTGTACAAGCAGGAGAGAGGAAGGCACAAGAGGAGCATGGATAGAGTGCTGGAGTTAATGCTTCTTACAGAAATGCTGCAGTTGGCCTATCTGGCCAGTGACCTAATGCGTCTTCTGTTTCTCTTCTTGCTTAACTCTCTGAAGAGAATGTAAACTATTATTTTATTTTTCATCCAGTGCTGGTTGTCCCATATCATAGCATTTAAACAATCTGCTTTTCTTCCCTTTTCTTCGTAGGTGAAGCTCCAGAGATGCTGTCTGACCTAGTTTTAACTTAACATGTACTAAAATGGTTGAATTTTACATGCACTGCAACTTCCCTTCTGTTTAAACAAGGGGGAGGGATTCTCTTCTTAATTAAATACACCACACTGGAGATTTATAGACAATTGGCATGACCTGGCAGGAAAACTGGGTAATTCTTGATTGATCTAGTAATGAGTATTCTTTTTATTTTAGTTCATTAACAAGTTTGCACATTTAGTTCATTAACAAGTTTAACAGACTAACAAATATATAGAGAATTTATTTAAAACGAAGGCTTTGGAGTAGCATACTGGATTGAGTTAGGCTGAAGTTACCTGCATTGAAAGTGATTTTGTTACAATGGAAGTATAAATGTTTTACGCAGCAAAATTTTTGTTTTGCAGATGGCTTATTCAATCAGTATATCAGTCAACAAGAATACAAACCTCGCTGGGGGCAGATCATTCCCAAAAGCACCAAAGGTAAGGGCATTTCTTAAGATACAACCTATGTACTGCCAGTTCTATCTTGTTCCTTTGAGGATATTGAGCAACAAAACTGATGCCAGAAAGCTTCCTCTAGGACAGTTGTTCTAGGGAATGTTTGTCTATGAAAAATTTGCATTTGTCGGCAAAGTCAGTGAAATGCAACCTGGTTTCTGGTTGAGTAAGGAACGCTACAGGACCGCTAGCTGTAACTTCAAGGATAGCTAATCAGTTCAGAAACAAATCTCAGAATGTAGGTTAAGCATGAGAGCAGTTACCTGTATGACTGGTTTTAATGCATGGAGTCAACTTCAATACACAGCAAAGAGTGGCAAATAATATATTTACCTTAACAGGGAGTATTTTAAATTTGAGATGCACCTTTTGAAGTCTTGTTCTGTTATACAGTAAATCAGAATCTTTTTCCATTGCTTTCTGCCTTGAGAGGAGACTCGTAGCAGCAGCCTTGACTACAAAATACAAAAATCACTGTCATACAGCAAATGTAGGATTCAATGTGACAATCGCCAAACGTGGAGCATCATACCCAAACCTCTTGGGATGGGTTATCTATGAATACAAGCAGATTTCTCTTCCAGCAGAATGCAGGTTATCTTTCTAATGTTGCTTCC
>VYZW01054010.1:0-17841 GCA_013401315.1 Balaeniceps rex | reverse complement strand
ATAGTCCCCATCGAGCACCACCACTCCTGTGTGGTGCTTACTGCCATTGCGTGGTCTCACTGCCAGCTTTAGATTATTGTTCCCTCTCCAGCTACCTCTTAGAGTGCGGCTGGAGAAGTGACGTACAACCATTTCTTCTTCATCCGCTGCTGCTCGTGATCCTGCAATGATTACACTTGAGGCAGATTGAGAACCCTGCCTTTTAAAATGCAGCCATAACCAACGTAGTGGGTACTGACTAACAAGCTGTTAGTCCAAGGTCTGGTGCACAGAGCCTACTCTAAAATGGCATTTGCTTCCCTACTGCACATGTAGTAGTGTTTTAACAAGTAATAGGTTACGTAATGAAGTTTCTGCTTTCTCCCCTGGGAGTCAACTAGACAAACAACGATTAGGAAATCTTAGCTGATAATTGTTTAAATGTTTTGTTTCTTAATTTAATCTTTTTCCTTGGGCAATTTTGCATTATCCTAAATAGTTCCTTTCATTCCTCAGTGCCTGTGTTTCCCAAGTATTTGTAAATCACTACCAAGTCTTCCTTTCCCACAGGCATTGCTTATCCTAACTGTTGACTGAAAATCAATCCTTCCATCTAATGACTCTGTCACTGTTCTCTGAACTCTTTCCATTTTACATTATCCATCTGGCAACAAAATGTCCAAAACTGCGTGCAGGCTGCAGATGTGGTAGCTCCGTAGCTGTTGAGGCAGGGTTCTGTTAGAAACCATTGTATGTCAGGATCTAGCTGTTTCTGGGATCAGGACTATGAAAATATAAAGTCATTTGCCCCTAGCTTCTCTGCCCAGGACACCTCGGTGTAATGAAAGATTTGTAATGTAAACCTACTGAAGTTGCAGTGTTTTTCTTTACCCCATACCCTACTCCTTTCTTTGGCTTTTCTACACCCACAAACACACTGCAAGCTCTCATTCTCCTCAGAAATACAACGCTTTTCAAGCCTGGGATCTGACTGCTGTCCCCAGTCTGCTGTCGGCAAGTAAAAGCTAGCAGGTTTCCAGGCCAGGCCAGCTGGGATGTGTGATAAGGGACCCTCTGCTCTGGTTCCCTGCCCTGCCTCTGCTGTGTCCCAGCTTCTCTAGGAGTCAAAATTGAACTGTGATGTGTGACCATCATACTATTTTTGCTATTGCTTTCCCAGCCTGATGAGCAGCATGTTTTGCATCATGTGCTTTCCTAGCGATACCCCCCAGTCAGGTTCCTGCCCGAAGCTGGCTGCGCAGCTCTTGTGTCCCTGTCTTTTGGGTCTTTTTCTGCCTCCCACTGGCCAGAGGGGAAAGGAGGTGCCTGTATGTAGTCTCTGTACTTACATGGGGAGGAAGGTTGGGCAGGAGTGGAAGCTCCATGTTTAGCAATGTTTCACTGTTTAGCATAGACTTATTGGATTTCTCCTGTCCATTGACTGTCTATTTTAGGTACTGCATCTAATGGTTAAGAAAACAAAGGAAAAAAAAGAAAAGAAAAAAAATGTGACTGCACATGCAGAAATTTAATTTCAGCAAAAGTATTTCAGTTTTCATTTGTGATATAACAAGTTCACAAAGCATTTTTTTTTCCTTTCAATTTAACAGGTTATCACTGCTAGCTTATCACCGTTGTTCTTTGTCATGACTGCCAATGTACTAACAATTTCTTGGTAAGTGCCCACGTGAGCTTTTTTCTTAACAGTAAAAATGAATTTCCACACAGTGCTTCATGTGGAAATACTTTTTAAATGTCAAGTTCTATTAGTGCCAGTAATATTTTGCGTGTAAGGAGAACCAGGTGTGCAATGATGGATGCAGTACAGTAATGCAAACAGAAGAGTGTTTCTTCTGCCTATGTGGGAGAACATGGATATTTTGGACATTAAGCCTTACCGCAATTCACTCTGCATGTTTTACAGCTAGACAAATGGATGCAATAGGCAAATAAATGACCCATTCAAAGTCATGCTATAAATTAGTGGTGGAATTGGAAATAAAACTCAGGAGTCATGGTTTGGTGATGCTGTCAAGTGCATTCAAGTTTCCCTAACTGTGTGTACCATGAATGCATAAAATGAAAATAGTAGAAAAATGAAATAATGATAACAAACTTTTTTCAAAGCTGTATCTGGATTTTGTAACAGGTGGCCACACATTACAGATCACCTAACCTGAAATTTTTAGGTCGTAGAATAAAGGATTGGGGTGCAAACTCCTTTGGTCAAAGACAATGTTTTTCGGTCTGTGTTTGTACAGCACCCAGTGAAAGGGAATCCCAGCCCATGGCTGATGCTCCTAAATGCTTCTGCAATGCAACTCAATACAGGGTTAGGCATGTATCTCTGAGGACAAATTTGTTGTTGGAAATAAAAAATCTGCTTACTTTTGAAAAGCTTTAAGCTTCCTTTTTTCCCCTCGCAATTTGATTGCCATCCTAAAGATTCAGCTCTGCACTGAATGGAATTAGCATATTCTTTTTCAGGTGTGATAAAGAAGTACAGGAGGAGAATCTCAGTTTAAACTAGCCCCATATTACATACGTGTGAATATGCATCCCCATACGTATGTTAGGTTCATGTAATCTCAAATACTAAAATAAGTCGTGTCTTTTTTTTTAGCTCTTGGAATACATTTATGTGGCCTATGTGTGCAAGAGGCTGAACTAATACCAGTGTACCTAAACCACTCCTAGACTAGACCATTAACTTGCCATTCCTCACCATGTTTACATGTGTTTGTGCAGGTCTATCATGTGCGTGAGAGAGGTAGGCTTTTATAATATGTATGTATTCACTGACATGTATACTAAAAAATCACGCGTACCTTTGTTAATGTGAGCACATGGACCCGTATGGTTGCACACATACTACATGCCCTATATGCACTGGAAGTAATATAAGTGATGAACACATCTGTATCTTCAAAAGAAACTTTGCCTTAGCCCTTAGGCCACTGTTAACGCTTTGATTGTCATAATTCAAAGAGATAACCATTTTATTTATTTATTTATTTATTTATTTATTTATTTGAGTTCTGTTATTGCTTGTGCATCAGCAGTGCCTTGGCTTATCAGCAAAGCTCTGGAAGTAGTTTGTTAGATGGTAGAAGCTGCAAAGCACTCATGAGATCATTAATCACTGAGGTTTTTAGTGTTGCTCCAGTGTTGTCATGGACAGTATCATATGTTAATTTCTGAGTGATGGGCAAATGGAGTTAGCTGTCACCCCACAATAAACAGAAGCCGGATGATTTGCCAGACAGTAAACTGAAGGTAAAGCAAGGGTTGGCATTTAGCCATGTTTTTTGCTCTGCTTCATCTTGGAGTTATAATGATGGTTTCTATTGGCCTAGTAATCTGGATTGTACGGGCATGTAGATACCTGAGATTTCAAATCCTTCAGAAAGGGATTCTTCTTCTCTGGTGTCGGATGTAAGATATTAAAGAACAATTTAGATGCCGGCACCTTTTTACAGAGCAGGGCTGAACAGTTTACTATCTCTTGTACAGAATTGCCAGTCTAATTTTTAGGATGATACATCAGAGAGAGGTTTCTTTTTTAAAGTCTCTGTTAAAAATGTTGTAGAAAACAACACATTTATGAAATGAAAAATAGAGTAATTTCTAAGGCTCAACAGAGCCTTAGGTTTTAGCTCTTCCTATATGCAGGGGTTTTTTTTCTTTAGGATAAAGAATACATTATCCAACATCAGCTTCCAAAGGAATTAATGCAGAGGGTATGTTTATAACTGGAGCTGAAATCCAGGCAAGACATGGGGGTTAACCCTCTCTGGAGAAAAGTGCTCAGAGGTTGTTAGTGATTACAGGCAAACAGACTCACATGTTTTAGATCTTTCTGAAAAGCTTGCAGCTCTCGCTGCCCTTTGCTCTTTGTTGGTAATTCCACTTCCAAAGGTATTCTGTCTCCATAGTGGACTGTCTACAGACTGTCTGTAGCACCTACTTTCCAGGTCTGTTTACTGTGTAATTGTAAGATACTGTACTGTTATACAATGTTTGCTTCTCTCAGGAACAAGGGCAATTATGTGATTTTTAAAACAGCTCACCAAAGCTAAGATTTAAGTGAATGTAATGCTATTAAAGACATGGGAGCCTTCAGCTTTACATGGTCTTTTCTTTCTCAAGAAAAAAAAAGCAGCCCTCTTACAAATGAACTTAACAGAAGTTTGTTTCATTTATAAAGTTCATTAAGGAGCTTTTCTGTTTCATAAGCTAACTAAGCCATGAGGCTAAGATGAAAGGTCAGTACACTTAGCTTTGCACTGTTACAAAAGGGGAGACAAGTCGGTATCCCACCATATTCCTGTCAGCTATGATAGATAGCAGAGGAGATTTGGGGATTATTAACTATTGCACGGATTGAGTGGGTTGACAGCTTATTTCAGTGATTGTTTTTGTTTGTAAAACCATTCATCCCGATTTGGAACCCTGCTTCTAGCCTGAGTCTTGGAGAGAAGCGTTAGTGCCACCACTGCGCTGTGAGCAGCACAGGAAGGAAGCGCTTGGGCAGACGTGCCATTTCAGCTGGGGCAGGTTCTTTCACCAGGTTCCTCACAAAGAGAAGCCACCACGGGAATTTCTACTGAGCTCGCTATGCCAGTGGGATCTCCCCAGAGCAAAACTCCTTTTCCTGATTTCCTCAGTTCCCAAAACCTAGGCTTTACATCTCCTCCTGACTTTGTCAAGCGTCAAGTCTTCAGGACAGAACACAAACAGAAATTGCAAGGGGGAATCATTAACCTAATGAGGTTCAAACTCTCCGGCCTTCCATTCCTATTTTTGCTAGCGTATGCGTGTGCAGCTGTTCTTGTAACTAGGTGCAACCTTCTCTATCTAGATTTCTGTCTGCGTATTTTCATGTGAATACCACCAGCCCTAAAATATAGGAAGGCTAGTTTCTGATGAGATTAGTTAAATAAGACATTTCTAGTTTCAGCCTTTTCTTAGCAAGACACATGAAAAAAATCGCCTGGGTTACTGTCTCTAGGTTGAAATATGTTTAGACAAAATAATACCTTTCTCTTAATGTTGTACTGTTTGGCATTGTATCAAGTAGAGGGACTTGCCTGATGCTAAATTTGTGGTATACTTTGTTTACAGCCTTGTGATCAGTGGAGTTGGAGAAGCTTTGCTTGTTTACACTGAAAGGACAGGCACATAAAGAGGAACCAGATCTCACCAGCTGGAAAAGAGCTGACTTGCAGCGTAGAGACCCTACCACAAATAAAATGGGGTGGCAGGAATGAAGAAGTGCAACCAAACACAAGGAAAGAGACCTATTGTTTTTTTATTAAGAAAGAAAAACTATGCTATTAATAGTGCTGGTAAGAGAGCAGCATAGTTGGCAGGATGGTTAGGAGCCTTTGCCTCAAAGCACAAGACAAACTACTTCTGATTGATGTGGTAAAGGAAAAACTGCTCTGTCTCATGCTGATGGCTCTGTGGGAGAACCTCTCAGAACCTCCCTTCTTGCACAGGGAACTGAACTCAGGAAAAGCAGCATTCCCCACTGGATGCCCCCAGTTTTTTTGTTGGAAGCTGACACCAGGTCATACCAACCAATGTCAGAGCCCAGATCCTGCCATGAATTCAGGGTCAGGAAGGATGGATTTTGTCTCCAACTGTTCTGTAAGCAGCAAACTGCTGCACACAGGTCTCTAGTCCTGGCATCTGAACTGGCACAGTGACCGAGGCCATGGGGCTTCTGGAGATAATCCCCTTCTGGAACTGCAGCGGGTTGACAGCTTTGCAGAATGGGGAAATCAGCAATAAATCTCAATATCTGTAGTGATTGCTCTTTGTGTATTTTTTTCTTCTCCCGTTCTCCAAGATTTCTTTTGAACTCTGTGAGTTTTTGGAGGGACTCATACTGTTCCCGGCAGTGGTTTGTCTCTTAAATTATTGGAACAGGCAACAAAGATTATGAGCCTTGAATGAATGTCATGAAGAGTATAAGGCAGTTCATCTCAAGAGTTCTTAAAATAATTTCATTTCTGGTTGCTTAATGGCTGTTAGAAATTAGTCTTGATATATTAGTGCCTGGGAAAGCAATCTATGTGAAAGTAATATTAAATGATGAGTTGATAATATTGTGGGGAAGGTCTACATGGTAAAAGGAGCTTGATAACAAATCTTCAATGAGAAGAGGGGCTTGTCTCACATGCCATTAGCTATCTAAAGTGTAGTCCCTTAATCTAAGTTGACAAAGTTTCCTTCATAGTCAATGGGAGGAGAGGGCTGCCCTCACAGAGACGATTCTTCACTGATAGATTACTCTGTTAATGTGACTGAAAAACCCTCTGGAATCGGTGCTTATCTCACCGTAGATAGAAATTTGGTCACTAGTCTAGACAAGACACTTTGCTTTTGGAAGGCTACAGTTAGCTGAGGTCTATCTGCTTCAATCTAACAAAATGCACCAGCTCAGCTTTAAAGTATAGCTACATTTTAACTTCAAATAAAACACCATAGTTTAACAAAGAAGGTAAATTTTACAAAGGATTGCAGTCAATTTCTATGACTGGAGAGTTTTAGGTAAAGATTAGTTGGTTTTCAGAAAAAAATGCTGTCGTTTAAAAAAGATAATTCAGAGAAGTACTCTGGCCTGTATTGTACCTAAGCTTGTCCCAATTAATCAGAAGGGGTCTGTTTATACTGGCATGTTGTCCATGTATGTTGGGTCACGCTCTGGCTTGAGTTTGGAGTGAGCCATTTTCTTGCCAGGTGGTAAAACTCAGGTTTGGGAAGAAAGGAGGAGAGAGGGACAAGCATGAAAGAAACATGTGCTTGCACTTGAGCACTAGTCCTGAAACCAAAATGAGACACATGGCAGAGGTAGTTGAGCCTGTACTCATGCCCAGTGAGCCAAGACACAGCCAGCCATGGACCCTCATGGCCTTCCAGTCTGTAAATTCAGACAGTGCTGGCAGTAATGGCTGCAGCATGCTGGCTTTCGCCAGACAACTAGCTCTGCCAGCCAGTCATGGCAATACGGTAGGATCCTTGCCGTGCCACCTTTCTGCTGATTTAAGTGACTAGTGACCCTGGGAGACCTCATGAAGGAGTCCCTGTGTGATAGCTGAGGTTTTGCAATCGTAGCTGGAACCTTTGCTGGAGGAAAAGCTCACTGTGTACCTCTCTTCTTGCATAACTTTCAAGGGTAGGCTGCAGTCTGGATTTTTTTTTTCCTCTCTCTTGTCTGTGCTGTTCATAGTGGTGTACCAAAACTGAGAACACCCACTTGCTTTCTTGCTGGTGGTCTCAGCGGAAAGCCAGTGGCCAAATCAGCAGCCAGGGCTGCTGTGGCTCTTTGGTTGCAGGGGGCATGCTTGGGGTGGCTGCAGGAAGGTTGGGTGGCTGCAGCAGGCATTACGTTGCCTTGGCTCTGTGGCAGTTCAGTCTCTGCAGCTGCTGCATTATTATCTCCCTGCATAGTAAGTCCACTTCCTTTTTAGTTAACTTCATGCATGTTAAACAACACCGAGCTGTTTGCTTCTGCTTTCGTTTTTGTGCCTTAAAGCAATGTGCTTGCATTTCTAAGACTCTGGTTGATGTAAGTAAAACTGCAGGTTTAAACTGATTGCCACGTAAGCAAATCAAGGCAGCAGAGTTAACAGTGAAGTTGGGCTCCTCTGTCAAACATGGCTGGGAAGAAAAGGCACCTCTGAACCGACCTGACCTGCTTCAGGTGAGGATGACTCCTGCGGACCAGCACGAGGCTCGTCAGTCTTGCTGAAGACTCGAAGTAAGGTGGAAGCGGAGCTCCAGGGCCTTCAAAATCCATCTTTGTGTATTCAGAGTTGTCTCAAGGTGCTAAAGGCATGGGTTGGCTTGCTTCTTCCTCAGGCCATGGCAGAGGTGACAGCAGAGCTGGGGTCCGGTGTGGCAGCCGCCCCTGTGGGAGTGCCTGTGAGCAAAGGCATTGCCAGCAGCAAGCTGATGGAGGGTTAGCCCTGCTGTAGGGGAAGAGGTGAGAGAGAGCGCCCTTTGGAGGGCTTCTGCCTGTTGGAACAAGTCAGCGCCTGTGTGCCAGGGTGGGGATGTCAGCCTGGCACCAGTGAGCTGCAGCCCTAAGATGACGTCTCAGCTGGCAGTTCGGCACAGGTGTGTGGTACAAATCTGCAGGTAAGCCATGGGAGGGCACCTATGGGAAGACCTCGGCTCCCCCCCGACAGCTCTCGGGACGGGGTGCATTCCCCCACCAGCGGCACCCAGGGGAGAAGAGACACGGAGAGGCGCCGGTTGGGCTCCCTGGTTGCGAACAGCCCCAGGTGGGGTGGCGATTACAGCAGAAGGGAAATGTGGGGAGGACAGGCACGAACTGGCAGCTTGCGGAGGCTGGCGGCTGGAGGGGCTGGGGCAGGACAAAACTCATGATTTCCCGAGGAAGCAGCAGCCTGATCTTTAATTCAGCCCTGCCTCAGAAGGAGGGATGCTGCATGGTAAAAAACACACTTCAGGGCTGTCATAATGATCTTTGAAGCGGGAAACTTAAGAAATTCAAGCTTAAGGTGGCTCTTGCAAGACTAGCGAACGGTTATGTTCAGTAATTCAGAGAATGAATATGCAAAGGGTGGATTATTTATATCTAATTGACCTTTTTCCCAGTCAGTCAAAGATGCAAAGTAACAAACACACAGCTCTGAGGAAGGAAGAGTTCCTTTACGTCGCAAAGATGCAATGACACTAATTAATGCCTGAATGCAAAGCAATGGATCTGTAGCTCAGCTGGTGGAAGAACCTCTGGTTTTATCCGTATCCATCATTAAGAAACTTACTGTCTGAAGGCTCTCCAGTTCTTGGGCTGTCGGCATGTGGGACTAGAGAGAGAAATCTGAGTGTGCTGATCTTTCTGAGGGACAGCAGGTCCCTGGAGGCTGTTTCACATCTACTGGTTTTGATCAAACCACTCTGACAGAGATGGTCCTGAATCATGTAATACCTTTTTGATCTTACCTTGCTTACACTTTTATTTTCCAAATGTCTTTTTTTTCCTCACTGAAGTAATTGTAGGCAATTGAAGGCTTGTATTGTCTGCAGAGGAGTGACTCGTGCGTGTGGCTGGCCTTCATGATAAAGAGCCTCTACTTAAAGCCACGTGCCATGGAAAGACTGAAATAGTAAAGCTGATGGATGTTGACTACAAGTGGGTTACTGAAACGCAGGCAGCAGAGATGCTGTTTTGAAAAAAATCTTCTGATGGGGTGGCTGTGACATAGCTTCCAGCAGAAAATGTTATTAAATTAATTAAATGAACCTGATGCTTACCACTGAAGCGATTCTGTTGTTGCTTATTGCTGTGTGGCTGTTGTACTTTGTGTTGGAAGAGAATCTATACCAATCTTTCAGTACCAGTTTAATACTGAAGCTGAAAAATCTGCAGAGCAAGTGATCTTAGCAAAAAGCAATAGGAAAAGCTTTTTTTATTATTTTTAAAAAAAGCAATGGACCTATTAAAATGCTCGGTAAGGGATAGAGTTCTGATTTACTATTACTCTTTTTAACGCCTATGTCCAAGTTGGTGGATGAGTGTATACACATTTATGTTCTTGTTTCCCATCCTCAAACAAGAAGATGGGAAGAATTCAAGAAATGTGATGTCAACACAGGACATGTTTTGAAAAGGATGCTTTTATTAAGTATTGTAGAAAAGTTAGTTGCTGGGAGCTGTACTGAGTGCTGAGGAAAGGTTTCCTCCAGCTTTGTTTTACCTGTAAGCTCAAGGAGATTGTGGGTTGAAGAAAACTCCATAGCAAATTTGCCTTGCCCGGAGCAGAAGCTTTCAAACAGATCATCTGCTACTGTGAACCAGGCAACAGGCTCAGTGTGAAACTTTAATCCTGTTCCAGACGATAGACACAAGGACAGGCTCATTTTGTTTGAAAAGAAGGCGTGGGTGAGGGGAAGGAGATTGGGGGCAGGACTGAAAAAAATTGAGGGCGAAATACTTTTGTACTAGGAGCTAAAATGGGAAGAGATTTGCTTCTGAAAAATGTGTTGCTTATTCATAGGGTTTTTTTAATTAGAGTATATTACAAATACATGTCTGTTTAGTCCCAAGAAGGAATTGGAGGAGCCCATGAAGGTTGTGTAACCATTTCCATATTAATTGCCTGGTTTGAGAAGCTTAACCCTTTTTTAACTATGCTTTGAAAGTGACATTGTGTAAGCCTTGATTTCTGCTAGAAAATTGACTATTTTTTGGAAGAATGCTGGTGAGAAAGTTGTGCTATCTCTTCTTGATCACCGAGGTGGGGAGTGTACCTCCTCCTTACTGTCTGGGATGGAAAGCAGTCACACAGTGCTCTCTACCTTTTAATAGATGTCTTGGCTTCCAGAATAAGTGGGGATTAGCCAGTTGGCACGTTAAGTTCTTGATCTGATGGTATACAAAATCTCTTTGAAAACCACACTGAGAGCATGCTTAGTATATTTTGTCTTATGGTCTGTCATTAAGATTTAAAAACATATAGCTCAGAACTTGTTCAGTTGCCAGCTTGTTGCCTGCATAGAGAAGCCTGTATATAGAGAATATAGTAAAATGGGTGCAAGCCTCTCTGAACACTCCTGCCTGGCACTGGATGAAATCCCATAACTGCATTCGCAGACATGGCTGTAGGAGATTGCTGTGTAATGTCAGGAACTGAGAGCGCTCGAGGTTTTCTTCCTGCTGTTTGCCATCAGCAGTTCCATACCTTTCATGACTTCCCACAAACATCATTTCGAGAGGGAGGCAAACTTGCACTTTTACAGATGAGGCTGGTGAGGAGGTGGTTGCTCTACCCTAAGACTTACATTGGTTCAAGTACTTGAGGGTCAGTATACCTTGGGAAGCAGACGTAAGGCCCATTTTCCTATAGGAGTTTGATCCACGTTTACACTTAAGCTTCTGATGTCTGTACCCCTCACCGATGAGGAAAGCTGGTGCACCAAGTTTGTTTATGCTGGAGTTGCAGGCATCCAGGGCTGTGTAAGAACAATGCCTGCCTGGGGAAAGCTGGTTGCATAAAACAAGCCTCCAGCACAACCCCTTCGAAACTAATAAGGAGAAGGCATTGACGTTGTTTGGAGGAAACGGATATTGGGATTGAGAAACTGGTAGTTAGGCTCATTAGGCAACGAAGATGGAAAGGAAAGGTGGAGAGCTGGGAATGCCATTTGCCATGCCTAAGCTTAGGAGTATCGCTAACACCGAACAGATTAACAAGAGGGTTAGAGTTTCTGCTAAGAGGACTATAGTTCAAGCATGAAGTTGTTGTTAAGTAGAAATGCCCACTCTTAAGAACTACGCTGCAGTAGTAATTAGCAGTCACATCACAAAAGCAGAAAGCATTCTTTGACTGGGGTGGGAAACACCACGAGGCAAATATTTCTCAGGCCTTCCTTTGAAAGCTGTGGAGACTAAGCCACTCTGGCTAATCGTCCCCTCTAGCCCTGGCTGGAGATGGGAACCAGAAGAGATGTTTGCTGTTTCACTGGCACACACCTTCTGGGATGCCAAGGGATGAGCTTTGGCTTCGAACAGGGCATGGAGAATCCTCTCAAGGAGTTACCTCTCCCTCACTGATGCCTAAAAATCAGTCTGTTCTTTGCCTTCTCAGGGGAGGGGTCCCTGTGCCTCTGTGGCAGTTACCTCCAGAAGTTCACAGGTTAGCAAATGAAGCTCATTCAGGTTAGAGCAGCCAGAAGAAATTTTAATTGAGACAACTTCATCCCCGTAAGTCTGCAACCCTGCGGGCAGTCCAAAGCCAGCAAAAAGATTATGTTGCCAGGGGTGCACAGCAGCTCTCTGTGTGATCAGCCCTTACAGTGAGTTTCTTCATTTAAGCTGAATGACAGAAGTGCCAGCCCCATTTCGGTGTCACAGGAGATCAGGCTAGAGGTAAAGTTGTATGTGACTCTGCAGGCATTGCCCTGGATCTCGCTTGCCAGCAGTTGAATGACCGGGTCTACTTGTGCAGCAAACTTAGACTTCAGCAGTTAGTGGAGAACACCCCAATAGCTGTAGTGTAAGAGACAATAAATTTTGGCAGGCAGAAGAAAACAGCATCCAAGTTCTTCTCTTTGCCATCCCGCTTCTGGCTGTCCCGCTGCCAAAGACCAAGGTCTGTAAATCACTCCAGCGACGGCCGCTCTGAAAATGGAGCTGAACTTTCTTTCAAATGTTATGTTCCTTCAAGGCTAAGTTAATTGTTTTCTCTCATTTAATGTCTTCAGTTGTGTTCAAAGAATTGGGATGTTAGGATAGACACAGAAGCTAAAAATTTCAGCAAGGCAGCTTTTATTTCTTTATTATACTTGTCTGTTCATACTGTCTTCAGCATGGGTGCTCCTTGGGCTTATTATTGATGATGAGTAGGAACAGACTGTGCGGAGATTAACACAGATGGTTGTAACCTCAAGACTTGATGAGCTGTAACCAAAGAAAAGAAATCTCTACTTTGAAGGAGAGCCTTTACACAACAGAATTTCATGTGGCTCAGCTGTATTCAAAGTGGAATATTAAAATTGCTGAGCAAAGGATTGAGTGGCTCATGTTGTGAATAGCCGTGTTGTATGGGTAAGTTGCTTACCGCAGCCTCTCAGATGGAAAAAACTCAACTATATTGTTTTCTTTTGGGTTAAAACAAACAAACCCATAAAACAAACCCTCTGTGATTCAGAAATCTTGGGAGGAAAGCAGTGTAGTTCACCAGAGCAAACGCTGAATTGCAAAGGCAGCGCCACTGAAAATTTTGACAGAGGAACCCTTAACCTCCTGCTACAGAAATTGATGTAAAAGCTAGAAAATAACTTCTCCTTTCCCTTCAAAATCTCTCTTGTGTTTTTTACTCTTCTTGTTTCTGAAAACGTGACACAAGGGCACCATTCTGGTTCAAACTCCTCTTTGAAACCATGGAAAGTCAGTTTTAAAGGATTAAATGCAGTGGAAAACAGCCGAGATGATGGTGTAACCTCTTGCTGCCCGCATTTGGGGCTTCAGCAGCTCATGGGAAAACAGGGAGAGTTTTCTAGACTAGAGGAAACTTGGGTCTATTACCGTGTTCTGCACTGTGAGTTAAACCACATCTTCTTTTAAACTGATGCAAATAAAATCTGCTTATCAATCAATCATGATAATCTATTCACTTCGTATGGGCTTCAGGATAGATACAGCTCCCTTAAACAGATGGTTGTGCTGATGGGAATGTCTTAGGCTGTGACTTCAGCTAGGAGGAGGAAAGTAATGGAATATTACATCGCACCAGCTCCCAGTCCGCGCAATCATTTCATCCAAAGGTAAGGACTGGAAGAGTTTTGCAAGTGTTTATTATGTTTTTTAGGGAAAGGAGAGAAGGGAACATACTCTTAAAGAGCCAATGCCTTTCATGTTGGTCTCTCTGAGAGTCTTCATAAACTCACTTCATGACAAATTCTTTCATGAGCTGGAGATTCGGCTATCTTGCCTTAATAAGAAGGCACAAAGTACTCTGAAATATTTTTGACCACTCCAAAAATATATTCCTGCTATAGAATTCTATCATAATTTTCCATGTGATGGTTTAAAAACAAACAATAAAGCAAGACCATGGCGTGAGATTTCATCTGGAGCATTCTTTAAGATTTTGGAGGTTGGGGGGGGGGTGTAGAATCCATTAAGTTTCCATGTCATCATACTGGTTTCATCTCCTCCTATATTTTATAGTAGTCTTATATAAATAATGGTAGTTACAGTTATGCTAAAAATAAATATTTCTTTTACTTTATTGCTACACTAACTGCAAAAAAAAAAATCATATGAGAACAGTATTGTTATTAAATCAATCACTAGGTTTAAGAGCAGCAATTCTGTTTGCTTTTCCAGCTTTTTATTTATCTATTTTTCCCCTTAAGAATCCCATTGCTAGAATCTGAGCTTAGTTGTGCTTTGAAAAGTCTGTTCACTGATTTACTGACTTCTGCTCTGTGGACAGCAGCAACCCAGGTGTAGATGGGTTTCCATGTGCCTTGGTGGGCTTCTCCAACATCTGATCAGGTCTTCAGTGAAGGCTGTTACTGTGACTTCTTCCCTCTACTCAGCTGCTTATTTTAGTGAAACTACAGAATAATGTCCCTGAGACTCCTACCACTTTCTCAAACTCAATAATGAGTACAAAAGCAACCAGGGGAGGCCCGAGTGTCATCAGATATGTCTCAGATCTTTAAGAAATTAAGGAGAGAATAACTTGGATGGTTAGCAAATTTAACGTCACAGTGATAGATGTCCAATCGTATACATTCAAAAGACCAAGTTTGCAAAGTGTCTGAACTTCCCACTGGTGAGGAGTATTTCAATTTCTTAGCCCTGTGGCCTTGCAGACTTTCATGCTACCCTCCTTTATCTTTCTAACTAAGGAGCTGCTTTGGGTCACATACTGCCATTGCTTTAATATTTGTCCATAATAATTGTGCTGCCACCATCAATTAAATTCACCAGATATTTTTCTTCCTGGCCTCCTGCAGCTTTAATCTGAAATTTTCCATTTTCCTGTCCATAGACACCATCACAGCCTGAACACAGTCCAATTTTCCATTAATGGACACAGCAGGCTTTTAGAATAAATCAGATGAAGGGTGGAGTCTGCAGCTCCGGATGCACCATGTGAAAGAGTCAGCCAGACCCAACTCCCAGCACTGTACCAGTTTCTTTCTGCTTATCTTTGCATTTATTGAAATAATAAAAGGTGAACCAAAAGGGAAAAAAAAAAACAACAACAAAACACCTAAACAGCAGCAGTCAAGAGAAGAGCACCTAACAAGGAATAAAAGGCAACAGGATCTGCCAGTTCTTAATCCATCTACATGATCCATAATTTAAACTGTGATACCTGAAATGTTCCTTAGGGAGTACATCTGAATGCAATGCCTCGTATGCTCCACTGACTGGTAGAGGTCTAACTCAGCATGATATTTCTCAGGTTAGAGGAAATGAAAGATTGGGTACTGGACAAAAAAAAGTCTTTTTTTTTTTTCTTCTATGTAGGTTGTTTTAATTCAACTCCAATCTGCACAGAAATAAGATGATATACAGAGCACCCTGGAAGGCAGATGAGGCTTGCGGAGTCTTGGATTCAGAAAACATCAACGAACCTCTTGGGCTGTCCTGGGAGATGAGCACTTTGCAGTTCCGGTGTTGGCTTTGTGTGCATTGTAATCTTTGCCCATGGGCATACCCCAGATGCTGATTGGCTTCCAGTCTCTGCTGCTCACTGGAGGACGTTTCAAGATAGCTGGGAGGATGTCGCTCTGGAAGAAGTCATTAAATACAGAGCTTTCAAAAGCAGTCTGTGCTTTTGAAACATGTGCATTTAAATGCCCTGGGATTGCTTATGAGCTTTAGTTGGTCTAGTTTTGGCTAGAAAAAATGCTCTCAACTAGAAGAGACTGAGATTGGAACAACCTACTGATGTTCGGAAATGTGTTGGACTTCTTCCATCTGAAATGTCTAAATTATGCTTAGATGTTTCTTTAAAATGCTTATGCTCCATGAGGAGCTACAGTGCAGTTAGTTTGTGGGTTGCATCATGGGAGGTCAGAGCACAAACCTAGTGCTCTTTCAATAGCTCACTTTTGGCCTTGAAGGCAGAAGGAAGGTTGCTGATGGTTGTATTTCACCCATGCTGTTCAGCGCCCTTTTAGTCCTCTCACAGCTGGTGGGAGAAGAGAGATCCTTTTCTTAAGAACAGATGATGATGAAGATGATGATGGTGGTGGTAGTGATGATGATGATGATGATAAGTGGGGAGTTGTTGCTTCAATTCGCCTTTTTTTAGGTGGGTATGTCTTTAACATGCCTCAGTTCTCCCTTTTCCTCTAGGCATGCTTGTATGGACAAATGTGGTGATGGTTCCTTGCATCCCTTCTTGCTGGTGCTGTGGGTTTCCTTTTAAAGGAGAGCTGAATGGGTGGTCGGTGGGTGCACAGCCAGGTCTTACCCCAACATGCAACCAAGAGGTAGCCAATGTATACAGGTGGGAACCAGGCCCACCGTGCGCTCCTGCCCTGCACTGAAGACAGACCTAATGTCTTTCCCGATTAAAAAGGACAGCACGTGGCAGTTTAATTGACAGGAGTCGATTGCCTCGCAGGCTGTACTGTCACCCACAGAAGTGGGAGGACATGAGGAAGGTGTCTGAGGTTCGGACCTCTGGTTAGGGGTGTTCACACGCGTCGTTCTGCAGGGACATCCAGCTGCCGGCAAGTGGGGAGGGACTGGGGAAACAGCGCGGTCTAGACCATTAATCCTACTCGGATGGTAACAGTTCAGTCATTTTTGCTCTGAGTGGGATGAGAGCAGTTTAGAAATAAAAGTCTTTTATCCATCTTTTTAAAACTTTAAAACAGCTGCTATGTTTCTACATGAGGTTGTTATCTTTTTTAACCAAAAAAACCCCCAACCAATCGGGCTTCTTTGGTTGCCAGCAGAAAATACCACCGGAAACCACAGCGTCCCATTGTTTTCTGCATATTTATAATTTCATGAAGGGTTCCTCCCTCCCTTGCGCAGCGTGTCAGGCTGTTCAGCTCTGCAATTCTTCTGAGTCTGTTCTTGGTGCATTATCTCCCCTCCCCACCCAAAATAGCCATTTTGTTTAGTCAAGGCAACGTCAAAGTGTGGAAGGGTGGGGGAGGCCGTCACGAGGGTGCTGCTTTACCGGCCGGGGACTGCCACCTGAGCTCCTTGTAAGGGGGGACCGGACCAGCACGTAACGTGTCTCTTGTGCTTACCATTTGGTAAGCTTGCTTTTCTTTTTTAGCATTCTAGAAATATGTTGAGATTTGCCATCTAACCTGTTTTTTATTTTAATTTGTATGTATGTGATGATTGACTAAGTGTGAAAGAAGGAGAAAGAGTTGAGGCTGCTGCACTCCCAGGGGTTCCTAATACGCAAGCAGATGGGCAGAAATTTAGGGACCAGTATGGGGAACCTTTTGTCTTCTGGTGTGAGAGACGAAAAGCCGATGCTGCGACTGCCATTCTTGTGCTGCGACGTGATGCCTTTGACCTTTGTAAAAACCCAGCACAGTGCAGCCATGTGGCAACGTAAATAACTGGCGTGGCAACAGAGGAGAAACAGGTGGCTTGAGGTAGTCTAGACGTCTCCAAACCTTTCCTTGCTGTAAGCCTCCACAAGTGCTGAAGAAAAGCTTGTCTAAAGCTTAGTCTAGAAACTGAAAGAAAATCCCAATGTTGTCTCTCCTAAATCAATGACCAGAATCCATTCCTGGTAAACCACTCTCTGTGAACACAGAGGATTTAATACTGGCTTGTAAATAAACCAGGCTTTATATCCTCTCTCTCCCCCAGTCAACTCTCAAAAAACCCTCTAGCTGTTGGTAGAGGGAAGCAACGGGGAAGATGAAAACTTGTCCTTTGTGTCTGTATGTGTTGGGAAGGAAAGAAGAGTATAAAAGGCTAGCTCATGGATGCTGGTGAACTGAAAATGAGGGAAGTTCAGGCCTCTTGTCAGTGGTTCTGGAAACCTGGCTTGCACAACTTCTTCCTTGATGGATGTACCTACTGATGTTAGCCAAGGCAACGCTTTACTGCGCTTGGAAGCTCTTGGAAGAGGCTTATTTTCTTGCCTCTCCTTTCTCTTTTTAGTATCTTGTCTAACTAAATACCAGAATTTTGTTAAGTATATCTGCTGCAGCTGAGGATCCCCCCCCCCATCCCAGAGTTCCCATAGGGGAAAGATTTCAGTTTCCAGTTAGATGAAATACTGACATGAGTTCAAAAAGTTATAAATTAGTCACCAATTAAATTTGACTGCAGACTGGAAGGCTTAGAATCATAGAATCATTTGGTTGGAAAAGACC
>VYZW01054009.1:2798-12984 GCA_013401315.1 Balaeniceps rex | reverse complement strand
CTTGTTCCAGCTAAACTACGTTAAATAAATGAGATCACTTGGGTGTCTTCACACAGCAGTGCATGGTCACTCCCTGGGACAACCTCCTTCACTTGTTCAATTAGACTGAGAATAATTTGAAATGAAACTTGCGTTGAAGGTGCTTGTAAAATACCAGCTGCTCCAAGGTCCATAATTACTAGGCATCCCTGAAGCATTACTGTGCCTATGTTGGCTGAAATATCCTTTGCAAATAGACTCCCTGAGGTTTTCTTCTGTACCCTTGCAACACCGTAGTTTATCCTTAAGTGCCTTAGTACTTAAATACATCACGCTTCAAAAAACAGTCATGCCAATTTTTTAATTAAAAGTCCTCTTTTCCTACTTCCAATTAGGCAGGAGAGCAAAAGGTTCCTTTTCCCATTTATAGAAACCCCTATTTTTGCCTCTATTTTTACAAAAAAAATACAGAAACATTGCAAAGCATGCCCCAGATGTGTCATCATCCAATAAAGTTCCACATGTGCAAAAACCAGCCCTAAAATAGAGATTCTATACTGACAAAATTATAGCCAGCAAGAGGAAACAAGAGGTAGTTATGTACAACTTATGAATACTGTTACTAGCCACTGAAGGAGAGTCCGGGGTATATTCCAGAAGTTCGAGAATAAAATCTCCTGGCCAATGTTACAACAGCATTCCCAAACATGTCCAAACAAGTTTTTATTTCATCTTGAGGAAGCACTGTGACTGTGCCTCTTCAGGTCCCACTACAGGACTTTCAACAACATGATGTCTGTGAAACCCTTTTGTTCTGTAAAGCTGGGGAAGAAAGACCTGGAGTGCGTCTACGCAACATCAGGGCTGGGAGGAAACCCAAGCAGGGTGAGCTGCACAGGAAAAGAAAGCAGTCTTTGGTGTGTTTTGAACTAGCACAGGAGTGGTGGCATCAATTCCTGGTAGGATTTATGCATGTGTAGCTAGGAATATCTTGACGAACCAAATTTAATTATCAAATAGTGTAGAGGAAGACGCTGTTCAGCAAAACTCATAATTACAAAACCAGATATGCTTTACAGATGGTGAAGTGGTGCAGCACTTTGTCACAAACTTTGCTAAGCCAAAGCCAAAATAAAGTTATCCTTCATAACATGTTTCTGATGCATCTTTTTTTTCTTCTAGGTCCACTGCCAGAAGTGAGGACTAATGCTTCTACAGGAAAATAGTCTTAAGGCTTTAAGATGCTGCCATCAGACTGGTCATTTTACCAGCTGAGGAGAAATCAAGTGCCCTCTAATTAGTCCTGCTGACAGAAAAATCAGGTAAAGTGTGCTGAACAAATGTGCTCTGAAGCCAAGTGAAGATTATAGTGCTTTAAAGCTAAACACTGTTGGTACCACCATGAATTATTTCAGCTGCATGAGCAAGGGGGGAGTTAAATCTTTTTCTCCAAGTTTTCTTAGCAACACTGAAAGGTCTTCATTAGTTGGGAACTAGTAGGAATAAGAATATAGACTGAGCATACACTAGCAAGTGGTGCAGCACAGTAGAAATATATCCACAGAGTGAAGCGGCTGGTGGTGAAGATGAGATATCCTTGCTGTTGGGCATTCAGGGGTTTTACCTCAGACTCCCTGCAGACTGGTCCTGTGGCCTGAATGCCCACTAGCACATTAGAGCTTATTTTTTGGTTTAGTTGCAGCTGAAGGAAATCCAGTTCACATGCTGTCAGACTGCTCCATAAAGCGCACTAACGCGTTTTAAGCACCGATGAGCAGGTGATACATTTCAAAGCTCACTAACACACTAATGGAAGTGTTAAACACAGAGGAGCATCAACCTAAGCCTTCTTTAGGGCTTAAAACCTCCAGGCCACAAGATATGCAGCTTTCTTCTTCACTGATTAATGGCCATCGCGGCAATTTTATGGATTTCAGTGATAGCTTCAGGAATGCCTTCACTCTGAAAATAAGCCATTTTTATTGGGTATCTAACTTTAGGACTCTATATCTGATAATTTTTATTTACATGTTTTAAGAAATGGGAAAGTGTAGCTGAGGTGAAGACATGCAGCAAGACTGTTCCAGAAGGCCAGAGCTGTAAGGGAAAGAAACTGGATAACACTGGCATGTTACAGACCCCACTGGGAAGAAATTAAAATGAATAAGTTAATGATAAATTATGAATGAAGTATGTGTCATGAATATTAACCACACACACTGTGTACTTTGTGAAACTGTCTGTCTCCAGAAGAATAGCTTTGTAGCCACAAGACAGCATCAGTTTATTTAGGGGAGATGGGAACACTGTGGGGAGTAGGGATCCTACAGAGCTAAAGAAATTGTCCGGTGTTGTGAAAAACAGAAATTATTCCTGACTTATACAGCACACTAAATAACAAAGACATTAAAATTTTATGGCACTCCTAGGGATGGATGGAAGCCCATTTCAATAACAGATTTAATTCTCCCCCATTATAAAACATCAAGATTTACATGAACTTGGGGAGGAGGGAAAGCCAGGGAGATACACAAGATGCATCACATCCCAGTACAACATTAATTAATAAATAATGGAAGTGTCCTGAGACTCCAACAATGTGGGAAGAAGTATTAATGTCCATAAGAGATATTTTTGGAAAGGATACCTATGTGACTTCAGAATGATGTGTTTTTAAGCTTTGGAATGAAACTTCCACATGTCAACAGTAAAAATGAAAAATAAGTTGCCACTTCAAATTTCCCTTGCTAGTTAAGCACCTTCTTTCAGACCCTGTTGAGGGGGTAGCAGGGTGGGAGGGGAAAACCTTCTTTTCGAACTTTTTGGGGATGCACAATAGTAAGTATAGGCAGTTCTTTAGCATAGAGTTCCCTATCGCTTAATAAAGTTCATACAGCAGTATCATATACGAAGACTTTGCCGGCACGGGAGTCTGAAAGCACAATGCTCCCAACAGCCTTTCTGAAGGCTCAAGTGTTTGTGGTCAAACACTTCCTGACGTAAACATGTAGCTTCCTAGATTTCCACCATTCTGGCACATGTACACAGTAAAAAGGAGGACACAGCCATGGAGGTCCCCACTGGCCAAGGAAGAGCAAAGAAATTGCCCAGGAACATCTGCCGGTGCCTGGCTCAGAACAGGGTTATTAGCTGCTTTTCCTCTTTGTTTTTACAGCAACAAAGAGGCTGAAGGGATGGTGGTCAGAGCACAAGGTGCCCACATTAACTGTTGTGAGCAAGTGTCATGAGCCAGGCAAGCAAGGACACAACCACCACCACATGCTTTCTATTAGGAGCTGGGCTGAGCCGCTGGTGGTGTGCATGTGCAACAGGTAAGAAGTGGCTGAGATGCAACACAGGGCACAGACCTGGGAGTAGTGGCAGACAGGCTCCAGCAGCTAGAGAAATTAATCGCTTGCTACAGTGCTGAGAGCTCACTGAAGCAAGAATAAAGTTTAATATGTACTTTTTGGCTTTTTTTTTTTTTTTAAAGACTAACTTGCCGTGCTCTGAATTACGTCCTTCTTCAAGACATTCAGAAGACTCTATGCTCCAGCCCTGTGCCTCAAAATGTCACATATACAACCCTACTATAAACTTTTTATTCTGCTCCAAAAGTGCAAGCAATATCACCTTTAAGGCAGAAATTGAAGCACAACATGTTTCCAAATACATGGAATGTTATACAAGTTATACCATTGGCATAAAGGGATATAAATATAAAGCATTAACATTTACTTTAAGACTGAAAAGCCTGAAGAAATATGTATAGCTTACACGGTTATCAGTCACGCAAGAAAAGCCCATATAATGTAGGAATATACTGGCAATAAAAATCACATGCAGTATGGAAGAAGTGACTTCCTCCTTACTTTTCTTTAAAAAGAAAATTTTGTCTAGGTACACAGAAAAAAAACAGGTTAATTGGACACAAGCCATGAATTTTACTCCACTTTGCAAACACCCAAAGTTTTTTGGTTTAGTTAGGGTTTTTTGTTTTGGTTTGGTTTTTTTTCCTTGTAACTTACTTTTGGAAACAGCTAGGTTATTCTGGCATCAATTTATTCAAAATATTTGCTTCTGCTTCAACATGGGAAGATAATCTTTTTGGCTGCTTTCTGTTATTGGCTACACTAAAAAACTTTTACAGATATTTTATGGATTTGCTGAGACTATTGCAACTCTTTGAAGAAGGATCTCAAACTTGGAAATGAAGTGGCACTGGTAGGAAGGAAGTAACGTCATAACCACTGGGTAGCATGCTGTGTCTCTCTTGAATATTATTTTCCACTCCATATACAGACAAACAGAAGGATGATTACAGAATTTGCTGCTGTAATAACTTAATCTAGCTAGCAGCGGCACTGACTACTCAGCAGCATGGACTTCAGTGCAGGGCTCTAATGGCTTAGAAATGAGCAGTGCTGTGCAGATACTTGGATGGTCAGCAAGACCTGGAGCCTCTGTCACAGCATCCTGATGCCCTGTCACCCTTGTCTTCAACTTGCTGAAGGAGCCCTGGAAGAGACCCACAGAAATGTCAGCATGATATGCTTTCTGAGCATCTGCTGTGTGCAGCTATTGTTATACCAGGAAAAAAAAAATAAGACTGAAAGCAAAGAAGAAAAATAGATTACTAGGCTGGCAGTGTTTTAAAACCACTCACTCCCTATCAGCCTGAAGCTGTGAAAGTGAAAGCCAGCACAAATTCAGGCAGCAGAGCCCGGGTGAGCAGTGGGGGAGGCTTGGCTGCGCAGCAGCCTAACCTCACTGCGCCGTGTGTCTGGCCAGGGAACCTGCATCTGCAGCCTCCAGGGATGTAAGTAGCTCAGAAGGCCACGCACAGCTTTTGCTGTATAAAACTTATGGTGAGCTGTGCTCTCTATCCTGTTTTCCAGGGACATCAGTGCTCATTAACCATTTAACTTTTCACCTGCCCACTTGTTGTCACCTTTCAAAAGAAGTCCTAATGCTATCTAATGTGTATCGGGTAGCAGATGCACAGAGTACGTGTATCCTGGCAAGGATAAGTTAAGTGAGTTGAAACAAATGAGGTGTTGCAGTCTATGACACAGGAAAGCAAGCAAATGATTAATAGTCCAGCGAAAGATTATCCTCATCTGATATTTCCACACTTGTGCGAAATCCATCCCAGCTGCAATTTAATGTAACTGTTGTCTATTTGGAGTTCCTACCAACTCTGCCTCAAGTACTTTTATAATTGTTCACATCTATTTTCTAGTAATCTCTAAGAATTAGTATGCAAATACCTCAGAGACCTAAAGATTTTAAGCTGAAGCATTCAAAGCACTTTGTTTTCTAAGTCTAGATACCACAGAATGGAGAGCAAAGCCCTCTAGCCTGCAAGACCACGGAGTAACCTGCCAAACGATAGCAAAGAGAAAGGTTGCTGCTCAAGTAGCGTGTAGATGTACTTCAAGGCTAAACCCCTTTCTGTAGTTTATGATAGCTACCAATGGCAACAGAGCATGAGCATCACTCAGACCGGGGAGGGGAGGAAAATGCCTTTCTTATTTTCTGCATTTTACTTCCACAAGGGATGAAAAATACAACTGACAGGTTCATACCACTACGAAGTTTCCTGCAGTAGAATGAGACTCCTGACAGGTTTTTAACTGCACAGTCATATTCTACTGGAGACACTGATACACACCATGCAGGAAACCATTACATCGTAACCAAGGAATTTTTCTTAAAAATATACATATACATACCATGCGGAACAAGTTAGCACCTATGAAATCACATAGGCGGCTTCCAAAATGTTGCCCATTATGTCTCATGCTTTCTGAATGAGGCTTTCCTGAATCCTTCTCTGCAAGAGTTTGCCACTACCACATTTATGGACAGATTAAGGAGACATTCAGGATTGCATTTAGCTTGGTGTTGAGGACTATATTCATAGGCAGGTTATTCAGGATACAAGGTACAAGAACCCAGGATATTCTCCTTTCAAAACAGGGGTTAACCAATAACATTTTTTAAAGGGGTCTAAAGCTTGATAAAACTGAAAGAGGGATTAAACATGAAGTGACAGTGAAATAATTTATATTCTACTGAGAGATAGAAAAAACAGATGAAAGGTATGAAGTCTATTCCTTAAAGGCAGCAGTTAATGGCTAGTTTACAGAAATTAGGGATAAATTCCCCATGGCAGACTTCCCAGCAATCTAATCTCATCATCAAACATCAGAACTTTTGTAAAGATGGACAATGTCCAGTGTAAAACTGGTGATTTACTGGATTAATCATTAAGCCTCTTTTTCTCTTCTCATGTCTGCAGTGACCAAAGGTTACAGGAAATATTCTGTCCTAACTTATCTTTCTCCACTCATTTCTCACACTGTTTGAAGTAAGCCTCTGCAAATAAGAGGGCATGAAGATTCACTGTAAAAATCCTCTCACAAAGGGTGTACTGTTGTGGTATATGAGGAATAATCAGGGGGGAAAAATTGTCATTAATAAGTCATCATAAGAACTCTGGATTCTTGTAAGATATATTACTCTTTTTTACAAGTTCATCCATGCCCATCTCCTTTCTTAGAGTAAGAAGAGTTCTCTTACTTTCTGGTACTAAGGTGGGGGGAAATAAAAAAAAGAAAAAGAAAGAAAAGAGGAGATCCACAGGAGAATGCCAAGATCAGGTGAAGTCCGTCTAGTACAGGAAGTTTAGAAGGTCAGAGTTTATAGGGACAAATGGTCCCTTCTCCTACAGAAAGCCCTGTTTCTAGAGAGGGAAATCAACTGGCTGCTCCATCAGTTATCCGGGATGACAGATCAAATCTTCCTTCATTTCCTTCCTCTTTCCATTACGCTTTGCGTACCTTCTGATATATTGCTATTCTACATAACAACAGGTGTCCTACCTTACAGTAAACTTACTAAGGAAGAGCCCAAGGAAAACATCTGACAAACTTGAAGACATAATGGTTTTGGTATCTTTGGGGGGAACCTTAGGGGAAAACACTTTCAATCTGTGCCTCCCACCTCTCGCTTGAGTGGAAAGACTCAAGGAGAAAAGACTTAAAGACAGGCTTCTCCAGGGAGCAGGAATACTGCACCTGCAGCGAGTGCAGAGAGAATGCTTTATGTCAGTGCAGTTATTAAGACCTTTGCAAACATTCTCGTAACCACAGTCCTGGTAGGATTTTCATTATTTTTTTCTGTTAGGTTTTTTTTTCCCCCCGCTTTCCCTTTGCCCTTTATCCTTCAGATTGAGTGGGCCATGGGTGCAGTAAAATAATTAGCTTGGTATTCACTGGACTTAAAGATAGGCTATTAATAGATAATGGGGAGGAGGCTTGGACTAAATACCATACAGGAGGTACTGAAGAGGAATGTGTTGTTACAGACACAAAGAAGGGGAGGCTCCTTTGAAAAGCATTCCACACTAATAATTTCTCTTACATTAAGGAAATGGTATGATCCTGCAAGTTAACCTCTGAACCTAACCAGCAATCTTTTATTCCTCTAATTTCTTTGTCCGACCCTTCAGAAACCCAACTGTATCATAAGAACAGTGATGATGCACAGTCAGAGCTCGGAGCAAGGAATAGTCCCCAGGGTCACTAGTATTCTATTTGCATGCTATTTAGTATATTGGCCTCTCAGGGGAAGAAAAAAAGGAAAAAAGAAAAATAATCTTAGAATGTCACAGCATTTTCTTGGAAATTTTGTAACATCTTGTTTTCTGAGGTTTTGCGTTAAATATCAACAAAGTCAAATGCAGCAAAGTTAGCAAGAAAACACATAAATAGTAAATTTGACCATTATTCCTAGGTTCTGTCTTATGACTAGGTCAGTCTTCAGTTGTTAATTTTGCAGTATGTGTTTAAAACACCTCCTTCTGTTAATGCTTCTGGCTTCCTTTAAGTCATCCAAGTTTGCTCTTCATTGTGGAAAACTAATTTTTCTTAAGCAAGTCAACATGATCCTCCATTTTCCTCAGGTCTTTAAAGCCTTCCCCCCTCCAAGTTAGATAGAACCACCAGGTCTCCAGATCTGATTTCAGCAAATCGTGGGTTGGATATTTTCTGAGCAGGGACTTTAACAGGTTGAACACAGCTGAGGAAAGGAAGTTCTATAGACTAATATTTCAGCTAATGCCTTCTTCATAAGGCATTCAGCCAAAACATTCATCTGCAGAATTTCCTTCCTAGTTATAGTGAGATTTACCCTTGAGTGTTTGTAGTGATAGATATAGCTTTCAAGAGACCAGCTCGCTCTAACAGTCTCAAAGGTAGGCAACAAGAACTACAAACAATATATAATCCACACCATGAACATCTGTACCCAGTGTCTTTGCAAGTTTTCATCATTTTTTCTGACTGCTCATCTTTCTGAATCATTTTTCGGGAACCAGCCACCTTCCACTGGGGAACTCCCTCTCTTCTGTTCCTTGTGAAGACCTCAGCTACAGATGGCAATGACAGCACTTCAGTTCACCTGGGATTTTGATAGTGAGTGTTCACTGTTTTATCAAGCTTGAGGAAAACTTATTTAAGGCAATATTTCATCATCTGTTGGTGTTTATTTTGGGAATAATGACCAAAAAAAAGTGTGTTTCAGCTCAGCTGACATTTATGACACAGAATGGTTTTCAGTTCAAAAAAAGAAGGCACTTGAGCCTTACCTCACCACACACGACTTCAATAAATGACTTCTAAAAAGTATCTTCTGGTTTTGGATGAAACATCTGAATTTTAACAGTTAAGGTCCAGTCTGAGTCTTGCACCAAGTTCACAGTGAGGCAGTTCTCTTGATTTTGGTGGAATTATTCCATCTTTCAGTAAATATGAGATCAGCGTCAGAACATGGAGAAAATCCCTTTTATTCAGGAATATGGACAAATATCTAGATATTTTTTTCTTTCATATAATTAAAGTCCATATTAATAAACTAATTCCTTATTTTAAAAGTTACTACACATAGATTAGACCACAAATGGGGTGTCTGTCTTAAACAGGGTATGCGTTTTGTGAGCAAAACATTTAATACTGTGGGTGAGGCAGGATTATATTGGAGAGACTGTTAATTTAAGTGTCAAATGCTTTTAAGAATTGAAAGTGTTCACTCGTAACCATTATGAATTCAGCATATGTTATAAATTATGTGCATATAATATAAAAACCAGATTAGTTCTGTGTAATGTCTTTTTTCAATTACGAAATTAATTGGCCAACATGTTAAAAAAAGTCAAGATTAGGATAGGTGAGGCTGCTCTCTAGTTAAAAATAAAAAATTATCTAAAGGAATCAACCAAGGAGTTCCCTGGTAAAATCAATAACTCTATTGGGAGAGACAGGGGTGTNCATGTTCAGATGGAAAGGCACAATATTTCCTTCATGGAAGGGCTGGACAGCAACTGGGTATTTTGTCTTAATACTTTTTAGTATCGTGATTTCTTAACACTTTTTACTATCCCATGTGGACTGAAAAGAATCCAAAGGCCATATAAAGTGGCAATGAATTTATAAGGCCTCCATTCTGCACCCATTTCTTACTGGGGAAAAAAAAATAACTAGCTAAGAATATCACCTGTATCAGTTTTAAATATTTTTAGTTGCCAGGCAAAGCAAACAAAACAACAACAAAAAAATCCCATGCACACAAAAAAACCCCACCCAAGATTATACCAGAGAACCCTTCAACTGACCCAAGCAGCTTCTCTGCAGCTACCAGGGTTTGGCAAAAACCATTCAGCAGTGATGTTTCCTGGCAAAAGAAAAACTGGGCAAGAACAACTGAACGGTGGTGAGTAGTACTTTATGATTCAGACTCAGATAAATTGAATTACAAGTCTGGAACACCAAATAACAAGGAGCTGTAAATAAAGGTCATAAATGTTTCACATCAAGATATACACAAAGGAGCTGTAAAGCATTGCCATGTATGCACTCTATTCAAGCATACATCGAATGAGCACTAAGTCTTGTCACAGTGCTTTCCAAGATGTTAAGAATAATAAACAAATAAAAAATTATAGATCCCTTCAGCCAAGACGAGCAAGTAGGATAAAGACTCTTCATCTAGTGACCAAATAAAATCCAAAATATCTCCCTCTTCATTCTCCAACCCCCCCAAACATCAAAGTAGCTTGTGCATCTTTTCCGGCTGTTTTCAAGTGTTCGTGGATTACTGTTTTCCCCCAGAAGTTGAAGCACAAATAAATCACAAAAAAGACTGC
>VYZW01054006.1:16283-28233 GCA_013401315.1 Balaeniceps rex | reverse complement strand
TCAGTAACTTACATAAACGAAATGTCACCTGCTGCTTTGAAACATTTCTTACTGCATTCAGAACAGAGTGACTATTGTCTGCCACTTTATATGGTCTTGTATAAGCAAGGTCTGTAACCATTTTGTTTCTGTAAGTAAGGTTCAGTAGCAAACTCCTAGTCCCTACCAGGCCTTTGGTCTCTGTCCCTCCCTTTCAATTCTTTCTTGGAAAACCTATATAAGGTCTGGTATGACAGGTATTGCCAGAATTTAAACTCTTTCCAACATAGCTTTGAAGATCATAAAGTATGCAAAGCTTCCCACTGTGTGAATGCCCAATAAATCATTAGATAAGAGAAATATGCAGGTAGTTATAAATAAATAACTAGCAGAATCAAAAATTGGGGAAATAAAAAAGAAACAGTCCATAATATAAATATGTTTTGCAAAATTAAAAGTATGCCAGTATATTTAAATGACCTTCTGACTGTGAAATGCAATTAGTTCTCTTCTCTTCAATGTATTCAACTTGTTCAATGTGGGACAAAGTAGAAAATACATGTGCGATTCATAGCACAGCACAAAATATCTGGGATCTATGCAGTCCTGCAAGCAACACATGCCAAATACTTGTGTTGTTCAGAGAGATACTCTGCAAAAAGAGCCTTTAAAATGCTTTTGGAAGGAATGTGTTGCTTTCTGTCCGTAACCATTGGACACAGTATTTCTGTAAAACCTGTAGTAATATGAATGAACTAGCTAGCAATCAGATACAAAAGTCTTTTTGGTTTGGTTTGGTTTGTTTTTAAAGGTAAAACCAGAAACAAGTGGGAATTATAAGATAGTGCTAGTCTCAGATATGTATAGTATGGTTTTCTCTCAGGACATGAAGAAGTTCTTTCACATACCAGAAGATTTATAAAATTTTATTATTAACCACTTTGCTCATGTTTTATAACATACACTTTGGCAGATGCTTGTAGATTCACTTTCACTGAGGAAGCATGATCTTTAATTCACTTTGTAGACCTTTTGCCTAGGTATGACAAGTATTTCCATTTTCATCTGACTGAAGTAATACAGCTCAATAAATAGCTAAATTCAGATATATTATCCAATTTTGTTCAAGCAGTGAAACAGAAAACAGGAAAAATTGGAAAGAATTGGAGGAAAAGGAGGAATTGGAGGGCCCAATAGTATATCAGGTCTGTTTAGACATGGCAGATTCCTAGGGATCATCTTTCTAGCATGTGAAAATAATAATCTCTTATAAAGAATCATTGGATACTGTTACTTGCTGTAAAAGCTTGACTCAAAACAGCCTTATAAAGCTAAAGCTGGAAAATATATACAAACTATCCTTATGATATGAATGTATGTATTATATTCCTGAAATTACAGCATTTAAAAACATGATACTTATGATTCTAATTTGGCAATTACACTTTTACACTTCAAAAACTTATGCATTAAAAGGGATATAGGCAATGTACTTACTATTATGCAATTTTGTCTATCTGAGGAATCTAAAGAAACTTCTGGCATTCTGTGTTCTCTTATACATTAAAATAAAAGCTGTTCTTTAGATGAAACTATGTACTCTTCATGATTGTTTATCTGTCCTCTTCATTAGGGAATGCAAGGGATGAAATTTTAGCTCCTACTGCATGATATACAGGAGTAAAATCTATAGACACCTGCTTCCAGTTCAAGTCTATTTTTCTCTTTCCTCTTTTCTTGAAATATAAAACATAACTGGTAACATTTAGTGAACTTTTGCACTAAGAAATTTTGCTTTTTGGGGGATAGAAATTGATTTTCCTTATCTTCACGTGTGAACACTCCAAGTACATCCCTTTTTCCCCTCCATGGGAGGTGTTCAGTGAAACCAACAGTGCAGGATAAGAAGTTACTGGCTTTAGTGCATGAGAAGGAGCAACTTTATGTTCAGGTATTTTTCCCTTATTTTGGAAGGAGGTAAGATGAATCAATCATCAGTCATGAAAAAAGGGATAAGAAGTGTACTGATCAGATGGAAAACAATATAGAAATACATCAGCTGAAACTGGAAAAAAAGATGTCTCTAAAGAAGAGACAAAAGCTCAGCTAAACATGAAGTTTACTTATTTGCCTGAGCTGGATTATGGTGATGGTATGCATATTCATTTCTTATGAGTACCCTGAGACTTCCATCAGTGAATGTAAAATTTTTCTTTGTGGACAAAACCTTGATAAAACATCTGCGATATTTCTGTCTTACTATTCTGCATAGTTAAATGGGATTGTAATGGAACATGGACCTTTTCTCGGCCTTCTTCCACAGGCTGGCTTTTACCCATCATATCTGCCAACTCTGATGTCAAATATAGTACAGCATGGTATGAGATTCATGAGTAATGGATACATTAAGGAAATACAATTATCCTGTGCCTAACTGCAGTTAGCAGCTAGGCATAGTTAGCAGTTAGATGAAGGCATTTGGACTTTACATGATTTACCACATTAAGTCGATGATAAAATCTTCCTAGATTTAATAGAGGAAAGGATTTCACTTGCTGTTTTGCTACATAATTTGTTATATGCGAAAGAGAGAGGGTTAACTTAAAGTAAACTGTTTTCTTGGTGACGTTTAGACATGATGCCAGGAAATCAGGCAAGTCCAAAGCTTCTGCCAAATGGTCATGACAAAACAGCCCAGGAAAGTGGATAGATCAGGAACTTCAGGGAAGACTCATGATCTATAGGTGATGCTTGTAGTGCTCAGTATACAGTAAACAACAGTGCAGTTAAATGCATGAGATGGAAATAAATCTCATTCAATGGATATAAAATATGATCATCATCAGTGCAGAAGGGACTCAAACAGATGTTAAGAGAAGTGAGAATCATACTTTGTAACAAATAGCTGCAAAGAAAATGACTCACATAGCAGGTAATGGAAATAACAATTACAGTATAGCATACAACAATAAGGGAATGAGTCATAAACCACTTGAATCAGAGGAGAGAAATATAACTGACAGTTTTGTGGTGGGGAGAAATGCAATGACTGAGACTTCTGAAAAATAAAAAAAAATGAGCAGTGAAAAACAATTCTCTTGGAAGAAGCAAAAATTCTGGCATTGGTTATATAGCTCCAAGTGCTGTCTCTGTCATTCTAAGTTAATGGTCACACTGTGGCAAACTTCTCTGCATTTGCATTTTTTCTCACTGACCACAAAGGATGGGTGATTCTTCATTCATGCTGTGTAAGTCATGAGCAAGAACACTGAAGTGTCATTGCAATGGCTAAACTAGTATGTCAAAGAATAGACAAGATGCATTTGACTGAACTTTGCTCAGCTCAGCAGAGCTTAGAAAACCAAATTGTTGTGCGAACTCCAAATCTTCTTGCTAGTTCCTTCACTCCAAGGTCAAAGCTGGTTATCATGTAGTGAGTGACACCTGGCAGAAGGTAAGCACAGATCCTGTGCCCTGTTTCGGAATACTGGGTGGTGCTGACAGGTATGCAGACCCCCATACATGACACAACTCACCTTTTAACTTGATTCTCAGGTTTCTCTACATCAAAACAAACATAAAGTAAAGCCGTTTTGGCTTCCCTTTCTATTATATCAGACCCATTAAAATTTGGCAGAATTGCCAGAGGAGAAGTAGTTCTTGTGGCAAACTTTCCTTGACTTTCCTCGACTTTCCTCATACCTCTGACTACACAGCATTTGAAATTCATGGTGCTTAAGAATTTAAGCTAGTTTAGGTTTAAACTCCAACGACTTAAGATGTTTAAAGAACTCACAACACAGTGATTATTTGGAGTGAGTTAGCACTCCCCTCATGCATTCAGATACCAGAGTCATGTCTACACAGAGAGCTTGGGTTGATTTAAGACGATCCTCAAAACTTCACCTGCTGCCATATGCCTGAAAAATACCTGGTTGACTTCCAGCTCAGCCTGTTTCTGAAAGCTCTGCTTCCAGGTAAGAGACCAAGACGTTCCCATTAGCTTTCAGCTCTCCTATCTTTAGAGAGCATTTGGCATTCAGTCCCTTTGTACTCAAGTTTCTATCTGTGCTGCTTCCATGACACAGAGAGGATCAGGATGGCTGCAGGCCAGATCCTGAAAAAAAGCCACACATTGTTTAAAACAAGGAAACCTGGAATATGCTATACTTCCAGCAAAAATAAGTGGAATGTGGAAAAACTGCAAGGTGCAAATGGGGAAAGAGTAACTTACTTGGCTGTGGTAAACTGTCATGGGCTTTAACTTTAAAGACCTAAAATTTCCCTATCTTTTTCCTTAAGTACAGAAATTTTTTTAAAATTATTTTCATGTAAGACATATTCAATTTAGAAACAATTCTGCAGCTTTTTGCACTTATACTTTTTGTGCTTATATCAAACTGCTGGTTTAAGTCTTCTGATAAAACAAGTAATGCTTACAGTTTGGCCAAATCTTAATTCCAGACAAGACTACCAGTATTAGCCAGTGGTATTGAAATAAAGGGTGTGAAATGTAGTTCTGAGAGTCTTTCAGCCAATGACTAGACCTGAAATAGGCTTATTTGGAACCCTTCATTCCTCTCAAAAGATATTCTGATTCTATTATCTGAAACGCCATTAAACTCAAAAGAATTTTTTGTGTGTGTGGAAAACGAAAGTAATATAAGTTTTAGTATAGGAAGTCTAAGGAATTAGATAAATTCCTCCTGTACAATTCTGGAAAGTCTATATTCCTTTCAGCAACAATTTCCTTTGTGTGAACATGCACGGTATCTGAAGTTGATTGCACCTGCTTTTTCCTGTTTCTTTATTATAAAATATTATCATCACCCCAGGACTATCAGAGAGAAGAGAGGAAATGCTTCAGAACTAAAATGGTAACTGATAAATAGTAATTTTTTCTCTGTTGATATTTTCTTGCTTTCTGGTTGATTCCCACTGTGTTGGTAGTATTTTATGGAATCAAACCAGATGAAGTTAATGCAAATCAGTTTTTTATTGCAATAGGAATGAAAAACTGTATGAAACCTAGGAAAATAAAACATATAATTTTTAATTTCACAAAACATCATGTGCAGTTCAGGTAAAGCTAACAAAAACATTTTCAAACAAAGCCAATACAACAGAACATCATGCAATTTTCTTCAAGTTACTTTTGGCAAAACAGTAGACAAGCAATGTTAAACATGATGGTGATTTTTTTTTCAAATAAAGTATAAAAGATTGTTTTATTAAGTTTTAGGAAAAAATACATGAACTAAAATGAAATTAAGGAGAAGAAAAGTTACAAAAAAAAAAAGTTGTTCTTCCCTAACTATAGGTCTTACATATATTTTGAAATCATGTGTATTTACCTTTGGTACTTGCCATTATAGATTATACTCCTTAGGTTATATTGAACTGCCTGTAAAAGACAGGATGTAAAATCTATTGGAAATAAATTTCTTAGGCTGAAGCCTCAAGAATGATCTTTGATAGCAAATTGTGTGTTCATTTAGTTCAGGATCAGATATTAAACGATTGAGGTACAAGCTGAAAAAAACCCAACCAAACACAAGAAGCTAATGAAGGCTGGTGTTACAGGGGACGGAAAGCGATATGGAAAATTCCTATTGCCAACATGGGCTTCAGTGTTCAGACACACTTACTACAGGAAATATAAAGGAACACTGTGATGTTCTCAGCTTCTGCAGCTCTACTCAAAGGATTTTACTAGGGAAAAATCAACAAAACTTCTTGTCCTGGTTTCAGCTGAGTTAGAGTTACTTTTCTTCCTAGTAGCTGGCATAGTGCTGTGTTTTGGATTTAATATGAGAAGAATGCTGATAACACACTGATGTTTTAGTTGTTGCTAAGTAATGCTTAGACTAGTCAAGGACTTTCTTTTTCAGCTTCCCATGCTCTGCCAGGTGCACAAGAAGTTGGGAGGGGGCACAGCCCAAGATAGTTGATCCAAATTGACCAAAGGGCTATTCCATAGCATATGACGTCATGCTCAGTATATAAACCGAGGGGAGTTAGCCGGGGGGCAGCGATCGCTGCTCGGGGACTGGCTGGGTGTCGGTCAGCGGGTGGTGAGCGGTTGCATCACTTGTTTTCTTTTCCCTGGGTTTTGTTTGTCTCTCTCGTTCTCCTTTTCATTACAATTATTATTATTATTATTATTATCATTATTATTATTACTATTATTATTATTTTATTTCAATTATTAAACTGTTCTTATCTCAACCCGTGGGTTTTCTTACTCTTGCCCTTCCGATTCTCTCCCCCATCCCACCGGGGAGGGGGAGGGTGAGCGAGCGGCTGCGTGGTGCTTGGTTGCTGACTGGGGCTAAACCACAACACTTCTTTAAGTGGGTCCTGTGCGACAGTCCAGAAACACAGCAACAGATCTGATGTGGAAAACAGGGACTGCAAATACATTAATTTTATCCCTTGCAAACTTCCCCTTCATCACATGCACACCAGCAGATCTACCTTGAGAGTATGAGAATATACTATCAATACTGTAATGCGTTTCTCTTGTCACCCTTCAAGGAAGCTCAAGAAGAAAAGCGTGTTGAGGAACTGAACATGGCACACAAGTATCAAAACTCAAGGAGGAACCTAAAGACTAAGTACAGTGCTAGGCCATCCGGGCTTGGCTGACAAGGAAATATCACAAGGCTCCTTCACATGGATTTTGCAATTCTTTATAATGTAAGAATTTTGAACAGAAAACAGATTTTCCATACCTGTCATTTCATCAGTGTGCTGTGAATGACACCAAATTACATGGAACTCCAAAGAGGATGGAGGTAATGAAGGAACTACAGCTGTATTAATAAAGAATGCAAGTATGAGTGGGAGGTAGTTTCTAGGTGCAGCAGGAAGTCTAAGACACATCTTGTTTTCCCTAATTGGATGAAAAATAGATCACTCGTGCATGCCCCATGCTGGTTTTCAAAACACTTACACTGAAGCCCAATTTACCTTTATGGACTAATCAGGAGAAAAGAGTTTGCAGAAAACTCCCTTCAAAATGCAGCTCAGAGAGAGAGAGAACCAGATCCTCAATGTATGTAAAAAGCAAAGTACCTATTGCAGCCAGTGGAACTCTGCTAGGGAATCTGGCTGATAAAATTAACTCTCAGTGCTGGCTACCCTAATTACCAGCTTTCCATTCTAAGCTAGACTACTTTCCTATAAGAACTGAGGATGCTTTTGGTGAGCTGAGCATTATTGGTTGTAGCATTTAGGGTGGACTCAATGAGACGTTGCATGAGATGCTTGAACGTCTTTGGAGAGATTTTAGGATTTATCTTTACAGGCACTTTAGGAAATATAAGATGAACTAGCTGCAAGTTTTATTTGAAATTTCTTGCAGGTATGGTTAGGCCTCTTATTTTTGTGTCAGTGCCTTTCCCATTCACACAGAAGGAGTAAAAGTAATTTGTTAAGGCCATAACTAGTCCAAACTGGGAATGTCATCCTATGCCACCAGCTTGGTCACCTCTGCTGAGCTCTTGCTACCAGAACATGGAGATAATGACTGTGTTACCTCAGGGCAAATGATACTGCTCAGGTCAAATGTCTGGCTGAAAACAGAGCCATCAGGCTTTTTTGAGGAGAAAGAAGAGAGGAAGGCTCTGCCTTAAGAGAGGTAGCAGCAAAACAGTGGTGGTGGTTTTACATCTGCCTTTTGCTGAGGAAAGTCAGGCTTTCCCTACAGAAGGAGGCTTTTGAGCAGTTGGAGTTCCTTAACAAAGTTTCTACAATAGCCATTGTTCTTGAAGACTGTCTCCAGGAAGCTCATGATGAAAGCCAAGTGGACTTTGACCCACAGTCATGTGGGCTCTGGCCTTTTCTCTTTTGGTCCTCATTTGCTAAAGAAATACCCTGTAGGGTCTGTTCCTGTATCTGGGCTTGAGCAGCAGCCTGGGTTACCAGGAAAGGATCCACTGTGCTCCCACTACCACCTTGTTTTGGCACTGCCTTCCAGGTAAGAGAATGGATCCCCTAAACTGAGTTCTTCAGATGAATTTTCTATGCTCAGATTCTCTTCGTTGCTTGGCAGACAAACATACCATTGTCTATATGGAGGGAAAAAGAAGGTATGAATACAACTGTTTCATATTTTTCCAGCAAATTTCAATATTCTGACATCTAGTAAATGAGGAAGAAGTGCCTTAAAGTCCTTCTTTAGTTTTACAACGAAAATTGAAACTTAAATTAGAGGTTTGCTGACCTGGGAGTAGTGTAGGTGGAATAAACCAGGGAAATAGAAGGTGTTTGGGTTTTGTTGTTTTGTTTCTTTTTCCCCCCCTACGTTTTATAATGATATACATTAGCAATCACTCTGCAGAACCCAAATGTGTCCCTAGATATTGGCAAGACTAATTCAGACAGATGTTGTGAGTTTCCCCTAACTGGTTTCCTCCTAGCTGCTGAATCCTGATCTGTACCATCATTCTTGTTCCGGTGCTGGATCTCCCCTAGAGCACAGAGAACCCAGCTGAAATTGAACAGTATGCCGGGCTGGTGGCAAGAACTCAGGAGAGATTAGACTGAGAAAAGTCTTGTAAAGTCTTTCACTTCTGTGATTGAGATGAGTTTTCATGAGTGCCTCTGCAAACTGTTCCTTTGATATTGCCATCAGGGAGTTTTAAATGGAAATCACAGTTTACAAAAAAATGAAGTATTAGTGTTCTGGGTTTCATTTTAACTCACAGAAGGTTTCTATACCAATGTTGATGTCAAAAACACTAGACTAATAATGCACTGTAATTCCTCACAATCAAGATTTAAGGAGAGATAAGTCAGTGAGAAATTCTTCCCAGTGTACTCAAGATTATAAACCACGGCTAACTCTTTGCTTGGAAACAGATTTGACTATCGTGCATCTTCAAATATATATGAAGTATGGAAAGAAAACATCCGAAAATTACATTAGTTTCTGTCTCATGACAAATAGCAGAACTTGATCATAAATCTTTTGTCAAAATGAGTTCTCAACAGAAAATGTGTTCTCTGTAGAACTGGCAATACTTTGATTTTATCAACATTTGGTTGTCTTATCAATTTTTTTCATCAAAAATATTTTCCTCATGTAAAAAAAGACTGAAAACTCTTGGTAAAATCCTAAGCAGAGGCAAGGGAAGGATTTATTTTTAATTAATTTTGTAAAATCATGTAACCAACATGATTGGAAAATGCACATTAGGAAACAATTAGACAATGTTATGCAAAAATTCATTCCACAGCACTCCTGCTGACATAGCTAGCAGAAGCCTGAAGAAATGCTTGGATGTATATACAAATTCTTTGCTTGGTTAGTCATGCCTGAACCTGAAAATCAGAGCTCATAGACAAATATCTATGAATTCAACCTTTACAAATAACTGTATTTAGATCCATATCCAAAATTCAGTGCAATTCTTTTGGTTCATCTATTAGCTTACTATGTAATAATTTATGAATACATTCTAGAAAGACTGAGAAGGGGTTTTGTTTGTTTGTTTACAAAATTCAAAAACAAAAAATTGCAAAATTTATTTTTAAAAGAAATTGTACAGAAAATTATATCCCTAAAACATTTAATTTCAATAGGTAGCATTTTCTGATTAACAAAAAAAATGTTTACATGCATAATACCTGGCTAGCTCTAAAGAATGCTGCTGCTACTAATAGGAATATGTGTGAGAGTGTGTGTTTGTGCAATGCAATCGTTGCACTTCTGAAACCGATACAAACCATTGTACTCAGTGTGGAAGTACCAGAAAATAACAGCCTATATTCAAGATAGTTTTCAAAATAATAAACCTTTCCCTGAAGCAGGAGGGAATGATCATATTTGTGTGATTCTGCATAGTGTATTAATCTGAAACTGTTACTGTTTGCAGGCATCAGAACTGTGTTGTTCCTTAATGACTATGCTGTCCATCCTCACTAGATTCAATCAGTTATCAAGAAGAAGTTGCAGTCTTTGTTAGAAAGACCAGCTGTTGTGAATGTAACCCTGCTGTGGAAAGCTGAATTCCCTGTGAAATAAACCTGTTCTTTTTACTTCCATGGGATTTTTGAGATTAACTTTCAGTGACTGTTTCTATGGTGAGCAACTCGTTACATAGGTACATCAGCCATCTCTGCAGTCTATACTGGGATGGAGGCATGATGCACACCCAGCAGGGGAAGGTAGATGCTGCATCTTTTAATGTATTTTCTGGCTTGGGACTATCAATGGATCATGCTGCTTTTTGTGAGACATACTGCAGAGAGAATTTGCCAGTGAGGTAGGAATGGCCAACAGCATATTGATTTCATTCATTATCCTAAAGAAGTCTGTAGTATGGCATCCGCAATGAAAATATGGTGACCTTAGGTCTTTAATTCTCATATTTTTGCATTGTAAAAAGTGATCTTTCAGGAGCTATGCAGACAATTTTCTACCTTGACATAGACACAGAATTCCTTATTCACTGTCTTTTCTGGCCATACCCCTCCTTCCTGCAGTGGGACTCCTCTCACATAGAAAATAAAATTCTTAAGAATTTGATTGCAAAACCTCATTTTTCCTTAGAGCAAATGAAAGATAATACCATGCTGCAAAACTACTTCTCATGCTTTTTTATATTCTCTGGTCAGGTTCCCCACTGAATTCTGCTTCCTTTTCTACTAATTTTAGCAGAGGAAATAATATGAGACATAATCAAGGAACATCTTTCAATAGAAAGCATATTTTGTTAATTAACAGATTCATCCATGAGGTAAGAGGAATTTACTTTTGTGGATATTTCTGTTCAAACAATTGCTTTTTTATGCTCCAGAAGCATGATATGGCTTTCTTCCATTGTTACATATCAGACTGGACAACTGATTTGGCATCTAATCTGTTTCTTTTGTTGCTTTACCTTTAGATTGCCACAAAACTACATTAAAATTTGTTGATCTTTCTTTAAGGATATCTAGAATGTCATTTATGTATTAAATAAACTAAAACCATCCAAACCTATTAAGCTTTTATAGACATTCTTTTTTCTACTGAAATAACAGACTCAGTTTTGCCAAGTTTCTTGGCAAAAGGAATTAAATTCATCAAAGCTCATACTAAGTCTTTTAATTGTCAGACCTCTGTTCTCCTATATAGACAAGTAACAGTTTAGAAGTACTTTCATCTTTTCGAGTAAGATGTTTTCAAACATGAACAGCATGGCTATTTCTTCTGGCAGGGAATCAACAAACTTCTTCAAAGGTATCAAAATCAAAGCACTCTGATGAAGTTTTTGAATCTCTGTTCTGGCACAGTTCAGGCAAATATGAACATTCAACATTCAAAACCATTTTAGAATTCAATATGCCACTTGTTGCTCATGTGTCCAACTTTTCTATAATAGATATTCTCTCAAATACTAGGTCTTTCAAGGTTTTCTGACTTGCTTGATTTTAGAGAAGCCTTAATAATTCAGTGTGTGCAATTTCTTCCATCTTCCATTATTTTTAACTCCTGTACAAAAGGATGGGAGATAAGACATACCAGACACTATTGTGAAAGGAAAGTTTCTTTGTATTCAAATGTTTTTATAAATATAAATTTATTGNAGGAAAACATTCCGGTGTAGCTAAATTGAGGTTTGGACACCTGACAGTTCTCCTAAATCCTAGGGTGGCCCAGTCCTTTCACTTCACAATGCTACCTATTCTTACAGACGCCTAAACTTTATACACACACAACATTTTGCACTTGATATTTCCCATTACCTTAAACTTTAGTACCAGTTTCAAGGAAAGGACCTTTGTCTCTCTCTTACTACAGTCTTTTTTTTCTTTTTCTTTTTGAGAACCATGTGTATTTTTGAGATGCCTGCCCTCACAGGATGGTTTGGAGCACTGGATTTCCTATGGATGTAGGTGTTTGGAATTCCCTGTAAATCCCAATCCAGCCACAGGTGACAAGAGTCGCATAGCTAGTCTGAATCTCCCTTGATAGGTCCTC
>VYZW01054006.1:3693-15898 GCA_013401315.1 Balaeniceps rex | reverse complement strand
AAAGTAGTTTAGGTGTTTACTTTGCAAAAGCTACCCAAAAGGTGGGTGAATCAACAGCAAAAAATTTTGGCATCAATATCTGGTACATATCAAGGCCTCTAATTTCTACCTGATATTAGTCAGATATGTTTGTTGAGTCCTACTTATTATTTATGTGCATATTTTAAAAACCTGAAAAGCCTAGGAAAAGATTTCAAAACCTTACTTGCCACAGTAGTGATGAGTCATAGTAGCGAGTCTCGATGAAACAGTGAAAGCTTTTATAGAAATACAGTCTCTTAACATTAATGGGCATTTGAAAATGGTAGCTTAAAACCTTCTTGGATCTCAATATTCCATTAATACATTAAAAATAATTATCTACAAAGAGTCCTGGTTTAGCCACTATTGTGAACATCTACCTGAGGATTTGTTCAGAACCAATGTTGTGGGAACATTGACCCACATGGAAGTTTTCTTACTTCATTTCTTATTATATTCAGGAAATAATCTCATTGACTCATCTTTTCCATCCAATACTGTGGGAATTGACAATTGATCCAGGTTTTTGGCACAATGGTGATGGGATCAGGGTGAGATTTGAGTGGGACATGAAAGACAGTAGGGACGGACTGTGGAGAGGAGAGAACTCCATCACTCTTCTGATTGCCGGAGAGGTTAGGAAAAGGTATAGGCTGAAATGTTGGTCCTTTCCCTGAACAGAAGGTAGCAACCTTTGGTAGCAGCCTTACCTCTGGATCCTTCAGACTTCCTCCCATCTCCTCAGCACCCTTAACCCTGCCCTGTCTGTATACCTGCCACACTTGCAAAAGTATTCCAAGGTCCTTTTTTTGAACTGAGTATTTTTGTTACCTTCAAAGAGTGACGGAAAGAATATTCAGTGATATCTGTGAGGCTATAAGATGACATGGAAATTAACACAATAAAGAATCTTATATTTAATATGTATGCACATAACTCACTCAAAATGAGTGTCAGGGGACAACAGGTGACTGGGGAACGTTTCTGTACATTCAGGAAATAGGAAATATTGATTTTTTCTCTAGAAATTACTTCTAGAATTTCTGGCACTTGTCTTGCAATAAGGTACAGCTTTGTAATTGTTTGATAAAGACAACATTTTTAGTGCTGCTTCACAGAGNCCCCAAAAAGTTGTAATTCACAGAGCAGATCCTCCTCCACAAGAAACTGGCATTTTTGTTCAAACTTTGTCCTTTGAAGGAACCTGAAAGAGCAGCCACCCCTGCTTGAGCAGCCACATAAGGAAATATATACACTAGGTTTCCAGAAACAAATAGGAAAAAAGTTGACATAATTGCTAAAAGAGAAGGGTTGTGAATGTCTTTTGCTAATTAAAAAAAAAAGTTTCCTTTCATGGTCACATTTCTTTATGAAAACCTACAAACCACGTATTTCCTTTCCTNTAGGGACGGACTGTGGAGAGGAGAGAACTCCATCACTCTTCTGATTGCCGGAGAGGTTAGGAAAAGGTATAGGCTGAAATGTTGGTCCTTTCCCTGAACAGAAGGTAGCAACCTTTGGTAGCAGCCTTACCTCTGGATCCTTCAGACTTCCTCCCATCTCCTCAGCACCCTTAACCCTGCCCTGTCTGTATACCTGCCACACTTGCAAAAGTATTCCAAGGTCCTTTTTTTGAACTGAGTATTTTTGTTACCTTCAAAGAGTGACGGAAAGAATATTCAGTGATATCTGTGAGGCTATAAGATGACATGGAAATTAACACAATAAAGAATCTTATATTTAATATGTATGCACATAACTCACTCAAAATGAGTGTCAGGGGACAACAGGTGACTGGGGAACGTTTCTGTACATTCAGGAAATAGGAAATATTGATTTTTTCTCTAGAAATTACTTCTAGAATTTCTGGCACTTGTCTTGCAATAAGGTACAGCTTTGTAATTGTTTGATAAAGACAACATTTTTAGTGCTGCTTCACAGAGTTATACCCTGCTCTGTCATGCTGAGAGCAAAAAAAACTTCTTGTAATCCAAACAATGTATTTCAATGTTGAAATTCTTATTCATCAAGTGTTTGGACACGAGTCTTTTTTTCTTTTACAACCACATACTCCAGTACTGGTTTCTAGGATTAATTTTCCTTTCATAGTGGTTTATGGATCTATTTTGAAAGCTTGAAAACGGCACATTATTTCAAATAACAGAGTTTGNTGTCTTTTGCTAATTAAAAAAAAAAGTTTCCTTTCATGGTCACATTTCTTTATGAAAACCTACAAACCACGTATTTCCTTTCCTGGGAAAGAACAATTTATTTTATTTTACTGTGGTCCTATATTGTTTCAGTTCCCGCAGCCATCCTGTGTCCTCCTGCTTCATGGCTCATTCTTTGTGTTCATGTTTTTCCTAAATCTCTGCCCTCTCAATAGATGATAAAAAATGACTCATTTATCATTCCAATAAATGAGTCAGTTAATCTGAACACTGACTTTCAGGATACTAAATAGAGAATACTTATTTATAGGCATCAAGTAGGATTTTTAGAAACTATGTGGGCCATGTCCAGATAACTTAAGGAACTAGGGGTCTGTTTTGTGAGAGCTTGCAGCATTTCTCACCTCCTGAATCTGGATGTGACCCCATTAAGCTGTATCCTAGCTCAGTATCAGGATCTACACATGTGCTTTCCTGAAGCTCCATCACCTTGGTTTCCATGGGAAAGAAACTCAAGGGCTTGGTCCTGAAAGGAGTCATGGAGGGTTCCAATAGATCCCTGGTGGGTACTAATGGAAAGCAAGACTGGAGGAGGTGCCAGGGACTCCTGTTCTTCCATGGAAGAGGCAAAGGCTTTAGACAGAATAAAATATCTAGCCTGGTGGTGCAGACCAATGGTCTGGGCTGTGGCTGTCTAATGCCAGGGTCACCTAAGAGCCAAGAGCGACACTATGCGTGTATTTAAAGTTTCTCATGCACCTGAAGGTTTGTTTCTACACAGATGCAGAAGTGCCTAAGCTTCACAGGACTGAGCAGCTTGCACTGTCATTGTTGCCAAAGCCCAGTTTTCAGAAATTATGACGTCTTATGCATAAATCCTGGTTTTATACTGTAGATGAAATAGTCCTTGGTTATCACACATCAAACACCTTCTCCCAGGATTACATTTTTCCCCTGTTTTATCTCCCATGCTTTGGTCACACAGCATAAGATCATTTAAGTACATGAGAAACACCACAGTTCACACTGCATTATAGAAAGACTTACTCTGTGAAAGGATGTGGGAAAGAAGATCAAAATAAGGACACAGAAATGTATGTGGGGGATGCAGGGCAAATAGGAATTAAAATCTTGATTCCAGGATTCTGTGTGCATTGTAATAAAAGATGGCAGTCTCTTGTTTAGGGTGATAGGAGCTATTGAAATTAATCCCTGCAGGCAGGAGAAAAAGTTTTCTGAGAGAATGGTTTGATTGCAAGAGTAAGGAGCTCCACTGTCTTCTTTCATAGTACAGATAGGAGCTCTTCCCGTGGCATCAAGCAAAACACCAAACTATTAAGGAAGTGGTGGAGCTTAGAAACAAACTCTGTTTTCTTTTTTTTTTTTTTTCCCCGGTGTTTTCAACCAACTATGATCAAGTAATTACATAATTCTTATTTTAATCTTTCCAAAGTCTTTTAGGAACTTGGGTTTTATTCCCATGTCCACAAGAATTTTACTGTTCCTTAAGTGTTTTTAATATTCTTATTCTATGGAGTTAATGGTAGCAAGGATATAAGAGAAAGAGTTAAAAGAGAATTAAATTTGCACATTTTCAAAATTAAAAATTTCTGACTAAATAATTGTGAATTATTTTGTGTGGAAAATTTTTAAGTTCAGTGTGAAATTATAATAAATTTAATGGATGATAAAGATTTTGAATTCAGAAAAATTAAACTAGCTCTTTTTGGCATATAAATCATGGGAGACTCTTTCGTAAGTGCTCTATGATGAACTGGAAATGGCCTCTTTCAATCTTACTGAACGTTTTGGAATGTTCAGGAACATTTTGGGTTTTATTTTAGGGGAAGGAGAGCGCTATTTCTTGCCTGCTCTTGAAGGGGACAGGTAAAAAACAGTAGTCCTACTTGTTCATTTTTGGATCTGAAGATGCAAGTGCACAGTTTCTATAGATACCACTGGGTAATCCAGCAAAAATGTAGGCTGCTCTGTGTAGAGAGTTCAAACACGAGACTGGCCAACCTGTTCAGGAGGGCTGAAAATCTCCCTTTTATGCTACCTTTATGACTCACCCTTTAAGCAGTACGTTTGCTACTAAGAAGTTTTCAGATGTTTATTCCAAAACCAGCCAATTATCCTCCGCAAATTAATGTCATTCTGCAAATTTCAGCATGCTGAAATGTATCACCATCCTCCGCTTCAAAATGAACAGAGGATTCAAAGCGATTTTATAACTGCTTCTGAAAGCCCATGTTTGAAAGAGATCATAGGAAGGAGACTTTTTTGTTGATTAAAATGTGCTGCCTTTTTTTTCTTCCCCTTAAAGTCACTATGTCACCTTTGTAGTCTAAGTTGGTGACTTAGGGAAAGTGGGTGACTCTGGGAAACATAAATGAGGTGACTTTGAAACCTAACTCCCCCGGGCTCAAAATATTTCTCTGCTGATTTCAGAACAAGCCCATGCTCTGTTCCTGCTTGACTCCTAGCACGTAAGACAAAAGCCACTATACAACAATGATCAATAAGAAAGCAGGAAGCAACTTCTGACTGCTACTCGGACATTTTTTTATTGAGCCACAAGCTCCCTGCAAATACTGAATTTGTATCCCTGAGAAAGGTGAAGTCCACAGGCAGGTACAGTCAGTGTTGGGACTGAAGGAATGACGTTGGGAGGATGCCATGCTCATTTTGCCTTTTCCCTGTCCAATTTTCTCTGCATACATATTGAAAATGTATCTCCTAGCCTTGTAGATCCTATGAGATCCTAGAATTGGGCCAAAGTCCTGCCATCTTTCACAACGGTAACACAGAAAAGAAAATAAGGACAAATACCAATTTCTGAGTTTTGCAGTCAGAGTTTACTTAATAGTGTAAAAGTGCATGCAAATACAGCTGAGTCCTCCAATGATTGATTGTTGTTAGAGGTGTACCAGTTACAAACATTGTTTCTGCCAGTATAACTCGCATTAATTGCAATTAAAGGGCACTTCAAGAAGCAGAAATGGTACATCGTCAGTTATGAGCATGTCATTTTAACCAGTCATCTTTTTAATACATAAACTCATCTTAAGAGCTGGCAAAAATTTGGCTTAGAAAGGACTTCATAAAGCAAAAAAAAAAAAAAAAGAGGAATCAATCACATTTTTAAAATTTTTTGTTGTTCTTTTTAAATCCACCATGTTAGGTTTTATGTTACTCAGTTTTAAAAATCAGAGATTTACTTGGTATTCCAAGAAAAAAACTGCATATGTATTTTTCCTGTTAAACGAGACTAGCAGGATTCACTTTTTTTACATAATAAGACAATGAGGTTGAGAATGTTTACTTCAAGATTAATTAGCTAATTGATCTCCATTGCCTTTGTCTTATGTCTTCCTTATTGCTTTTGCACCTTTCATGTGCAAATTTATCTTTGCGTAAATACATTGGCCTTCAGCCAAGTTATCTCACGGGTTTCTATCGGATTTTTCAATTTAAAGGAGTCTGTAAGCAGTCAGAAATTGTACAGGATACCTCCAAGGATAAATCAGATGTTGTGGTCAAAAAAGGTGATGATTCAATAGGGGGTTGTCTTTCCTCCACAACAAATTTGAAAAGCTCCTCAGTAATTTTTTGACCCAATAATATTTTTCTTCAACAGCTTCTTAGATTCTCCTTTATTTTGCAAGGGTGAAGTATACTTACATGGTATTCTGAGCTTATCCACAAAGAAAAGCAACAGTTTTCTACACTTATGAACCTTGAATGTAATATTATTGTAAGATACAGACCAGTTTCTCTAAATTTCAACCTGGGCTGACTGTCCCAGGGTTCCAAAATCAGTGCAAATGAGGGCAGTGCTAAGAGATTGTTCTGTAGCAGAGAAATGGCCCTGGGAATACCTCCTGGACTGGAAACGGCAGTAGGAGGTCTTGTGGTGACCAAGCAATCTTTCCTTCTGAACTTTCTGCCCAGTTAGTGCAAAATGGCAGAACAGTAGCCTGTTCCCTTGGCTAATTGCTACAGAGCACCTTAGCAGTGATTTATAGTGGCATGTGTAAAAACATACCTTAATTTGTACAGATAAAATACCACAGAGATGTTTTTATTGTGGATCAGGACAATAACCCTGACTCACCCATATCTGTGACATTTCCAAGCTTGTGAATTGTTCGGGAGTTAACATCCTATTCAGTATTTGACAACCGGGGAGTCAAGGCTGACAGTTGCCATCCCTTCTACGTGATGCCTAAGGCTAGGATTTGTCTCTGGTTTCATTTATTAGTTATATAACCCATATGCTATTTTTGAGCTATTAAAAAAAAAAAAAAGCAAGAAGCCAATGCAGAGAAAAAGAAATCTCCATCTGGGAATTACCCACCAGGTAGTTACATACAGTGGACTGATCTACATATGCATGTATTAATTTTCATTTAAAATGTTTGTGCCAGTGAAAACTGAGCCAACGAAACCTTTTAGGGTTATGTAACAATGATAAATGTACTGCAACAGTTCCAGGCGAGCACAGGGCCCCTGAGATTTATGGGTTGTTTGTCTCTTTTTTTTACCTCTTAACTAGAAAAGCTCAGCTGCAGTGCAGCATCTGTATTTTGCAACGTGATTTTGCTTATTTTTATCTTATGCTTTAGTTTGGATGGCCTGCACCATGTCCAAGTCATAAGGTGAATCTGAATCTGAGATACTATCAGCCACCACCTGATTCCCAGTTTATTCTCGTACATTAGTAAAGAAGAAACCAACTCACGCAGTGCCATAAGCTGTGACAGTCTGAAATCCACGCTCTCGCCATTATTATGGTAGCATCTGAAGCCAATTTTGGGGGGAGCAGTGAGGGCGACAGCAGGGGACATGGAGGTATAAAGCTGAATTAAATAATAACAAGGCAAATCAAGCAAAGCGTGGGTGGGGATGTCCCATGCACATGCTTCTGCCTGCTGCTACCTGTGCTGCTGGCTGGGAAAGCAGCCCCCTTCTCCCTGAGCTTGCTGTTGGTGGTGTACAGGCCTCAGCCCCTGCCAGGGCATCCCCTTTCCTCCTTACACAGAGCTTTGCTCTTCAGTGCTGTGAGAGATGCCATGGCATCGTTTTGAAACCGCCACGCTGGCAGCCCATGGCTCCTTTCCCTGCCAAAGCGTGGCGGAGACACAGGCAACAGTGTGGAGAAGAAAGAAAAAAGTAAAGCAATAAAATGAATGAGATAGGGAAGAGGAAAAGCCTGTGAAGCAATGTCTGGTTTTCAGAAGTTTTCTTCAGCCCAGTGCTGCTGATAGCTGTCATTCCCCTGTGGGATTAGAGAGGGACTCAGTCTCTCAGCAGGTGCCACAGCTCAGCTCTTCTCTCGGGGTGGGCCTGCAGCCCTTTATTGATCACAGGTACCCTCCCACCAGTGGCTGTAAAAATGATTATTGTACATAGAAACTGAAAAGATTTTCACCTTGTGAAAGTTTTGAACAAGTAAACAGAAGTTCAGTTAGGTTTTGCTGCTTAAAATGAAAATTTTAAAGATAATTTAAACATAGTTTACCAGCTGTTTATCGGTTCTCTGGCTGAAAATGCTCTAGGGAATACATAAGTCAGGCTACCCAGGTTAGTTTCTTTTTTTGCTGTAAAAGAAATAAGATATAAAAGACAGAGCCAGCAGAGCAAGTCACCTTGCCTTAAAACTGCCTGTCACAGCAAGATACAACGGAAAACCAGAAACATTTCACCCTCGTCAGCAGAAGAACCTATGTATTATCTGTTACTGAAACTAACATTTTTTTACTCTACCTAATGATTAAACAAAGATGATAGCAGTAATACAGCACTGTCAGCTGAAAACAGTCTAAAAATGTAGTTTCTGCAAAACTCTCAGCTTCAATCATCAATACAGACATAACTGTTTTCAGAGAAGAGCGTAGCACTTCGGCACGATGAAAATGTGAATCAGATTTTCAGGTTCAATTGCTTCACTATTTTGCTTTCTTTTCATCACTTCTACCTATAGATCGCGGCTTAGATTTTCACTTGGGCATTTTTGTGTGTGCAATGTAATACTAGTACTTGCAAATTGACAAATGGGTTTTCTGCGTATTTTCATACAGGAAGTTAACTATCCTGCTTGCAGACCTTAATGAAATCACCAGTTTTAGCTTGTTTTGTTTTGCTTTATTTTGTCATATTGAATGGAAGACTGAATTATCTAAGCTGCTAAAACTCACGCTAGTATATCAGAGTGATTAAACAGTTTACTTTTATATAGATATAGATAGCTATAGATGATATAGACATAGATATTGATATAGATATAGTTATATAGATATATTTAGTCCACACAAACTTCCAAACTGAGATTTCATGACAACTTATCAAATTTCATGTTTTCAATAAATTCAATTGTAAGCACAATTTTTGCATCATCTTTTCCCAAATATTGTGCTGTTGTGAAATATCACCAGAGCACTTTCCACAGAAAACTTGTTTTTCCCATGGGAAGATTTTGCTCTTTCCTATCCTCTGCCCAACACTCAGGTAAGATGCACTGGTATGTTCTTCTGTTCACTTCCAGCCTGTCTTCCCCGCTCAGTAAAGGGGGAGTCAAACTGAAATTGTCAATCATCGAAAGTCTGTGTAGAATTGTAAACATGACGTGATTGATCTCTTATAATTCAATATGTCTCATTTTTCCTTATAGCTCTAAAATACACATGCTACGGCTCTTTGGAGTACACACCTAAAATGAAGAGACTTTGAAATAGAAGGAGTCAGCTTAAGTTCAATAACTTTTTTGTATACAACACAAACAAGAATAAGGTTAGCTTGAGCTTATATCCTGTACTTGCAAAGAATTAATATAATTTAATTCAGCTCCATGAAATAGCTTGGCTATTATATCGATTCACAAACAATTCTGTCTGAAATACACTCTGGTGATTTGCTCCATGTTGTGACAAATATTTGGCAGCCAATCTGTGCCATGACCTGCAGCTCAGTCTGAAAATTTTAATGGTACATGGCTAGTTGCTTCTAGTTAATTTAGACTTTTTCATGCCATTGTCTACAAGTCTAAACACTGCATACCATACGTAGACAAAAAAATTAAGAAAAAAGCCCTCAAAGCCAAGCACATATTTTTTAAATTACAGTCTGTCAAAGTGGTGGTCTAAGGAAAGTGGGGTTTTAGCAGGCTCAGGCAACATGGCTCTAAGCATTGTCTGCCTAGAGGTAGAAATCTTTTGGCAATTTCCAGTCTCTTTAGAACCATCAGTCTGACATGTATGACAAGGTAATTTGCATAATTTTGGAGTGATGTTGCATACAGCTTGGTTTTTTAAAGAAATGAAAGAGAATTCTTATTCCACAAGCTATTTTTGTCCCTGAGAAGGAAAGCAGCCAACTCAGTAAGCAGCACCCATATACGATGAATGTAGGAGTACACTGGCAGCCTTCACACCTGCATTACTGTGGCTTGAAATCTGTATAGTTCTAATAGCCTGGGCTTGGGGGTAAAATAGGGGCTGGTTCAAAATGCAAATGTCCACGAGAAAAATTTTCTGTTTGTGGAAGAGTTTGAAAGAAAAATAATACTCAGGCAAACACATGAAATGTGAGATTTGGGATGGCTGCCTTCTCCCTGTTTGTGCTGGGTTCCAACAGTATTTCTGTTGATTTGCTGTGGTCACCTCTCCAGTGAGAGCAGAATAGAGCAGCTGAATCACAGCAATGGTACAATGCTCTCAGGAGAAGCAAACCAGTGGGGAAGCTCATTCATAGCAAAGAGTGTGAATGAGGCCAGAAAGAAAACAAACAGTATTTATGAATAGGCACTACAGAATTCAAACACAGTGGAAATATTTGGGATTTCTGCTGACACTTCTTGGTCTTGATTCAGCATCAAAAGAAAAAATTCTCACAAGAAAAAATAGCAACCTTGACAGAACTAAAGGGGAAAAATGATTTAGCTGGAATCAATTTTACATCCAATAATTTAGACAGGGATTTTTAACAGCCCATATTTATACATTGCAGGTACTGCAGAATAAATGTATAATCAGTGAAGCAGTTTATCTATAGTTTTCAGGTATTATAAGTGCCTCACAGTGTTCAGTATATTTCAACTTAGATAGCAGGAACACTTTACAAAATAATTCTATTCTGCCACATAACTCCAACACTGGAGGATACAAGGGACTCCTTCAGAAATCTCATAGGTATGTTTTAAAACGGGTCCTACCCTGGGCTCATCTCAGAGCCTGCACACATGCAAATAATTTAAGCTTTGTTTACATTACTGAACTAGAAAATTTTTATAACACATCTTACCACTGAGAGTCCTCTAAGTATTGTGAATTGGAAGACGTGACACAATTAAACAGGCATGCAGGTATTTTTTAGATATTCATGAACAGCTATGCAGCAAGATTAATTTAAAACCTACACTGCTTTCTCTTACCAGATCTCAGCCAGGTGCTGGGAAAGGAGTTGGCAGGAAGTAGGAACAGACCTTTCTCAAGAAAATTCAGGTATAAACAAAAATTGTCAGGAAAAGGGATTCTTTTGGTAGTCAGATAGTCTTTGAAAACCCCTCATGCTAAGTAGATTCACTGTGATGTACATCGGACTACATACTTTCATTTGAAAAATAAATATAGGAAATTAGACTTTGGCTACATTGATAGTGTTATGGCAGTACTTGTCTCCTACTTTTCTGTTTTAGTCTAAGCACACAAATCCATACAGTGTAGTGGAAATTCAGCAGTCATATTATATAGAAATCTTTCCATGACCATGGTACAGCAGAAACAAAATCAAAATTTGCTGACACTTCTGCACAGTGTAAGGATTGTCTAGTCTAAATATAGCCAGTTCTTCGATTCCACACCTTGAAGCTGTGAATAAGTGCTAAACTTAATAGTGCCAGACTAGATTTAAGCTTTTGGTAGAAATAATGAGCTAAATGCCCTTCTTATTTTCCCTAAAATACTGCATGAAAAACAACTCTGTCACAGAAGCCTGCCTGTGTAGGTTTTGCCCTCAATAAAGCCCTAGTGTCTGCAGCTCCCCATTCACAGCACCTAATTTTTGGAATGAAAGGATAGGAGTATTGGGACACCACTTTCTAGCAAAGTATCAGGGATCTGGTTTTCCCAGCATGCCTCTGAAGCACAGGTCTTCTCGAGAGTCTCTTCTGGTGCCTGGGAGACATGCCTTATCTATACAGGGCAGTAGATTGACTTCTCCCTGCACAACCACATCATGAGTGTGACTGCCAAAACCAGCTCAGAGAGTCTTAAATGACACGTGCAAAGCTGAGTGTTGCCAGCCAAAGAATGGGTGGCCATGGTGAAGCTAGTTCTCATGAAAGAAAGTGGAGGAGGAGCCGAGATGAGTACTGAAAACTTTGGTTTCTTGTTCTTACCACTGTTAGAGGAACAGTGAGAGTTGGTCACCACTGAAGATAAATAGGACCTTCTCATCTAGCAGTAGTTATACAATCCCAGCCCCAGCATCAGGCTCTAATCTGGCTTTCCAAGGCTTTGGCTGAAACAAAATTGAAGTGTCAAAATGGCAGTGGAGACTGCTTGCTAATTGCTGATGCTTGGCAATGCCTGATTTGCCTGTGCCCAAAGACAGCCCTGACTATCGTAGTGGTGTATAGGAGCCACAGGACACTCCAGGCCTTCTGCAATTGTGCCCCCTTCTTCCTTTTCTTGTACCATGGAGGAGCACTGCAACATTGCATGCCTTCTTGCATACAGGCATATGCTTCAAAAGCCTTGATAGAAGTCTCATCAGGATCACACAGACAAGGAGACACTTCTTTCCTAAGCATAGGTATAATAAGGTTGGAGAATCTAGTTCTTTACACTAAAGCCTTTGGCAGTGCTGACTTTCATATATCTCTGCTTTCTCTAGTTGTGTGTGGATTTGCAGGTCTCTACAAATAACAATAGAATCTGGCAGTGCAAATATTTGCCTTAATTTCGCATCCAGCATGAATTAAGGACACTATGACATACTCAGACCTTAATTCC
>VYZW01053997.1:5225-17381 GCA_013401315.1 Balaeniceps rex | reverse complement strand
TCGGGTAGGGGTGTCTATTACCTGGCTTAAGAAGTTATAAGGCATTCCACTAAGTGATTCTTCTCCTAGATGCTGAATTACTTAAAGTAGCAAAAACACTTATTCCGTTTTGTGTCAGATATCCTCCTGGTTGTTAAGTATAACTCCTGCATGTCTGTCTCTACTTCAAAAGTAAGCCTCCAGATGACTCAAAGGAGAAAAGGAAAGAGAAACTGGAATATTTTACAGGATCTCTTGTATTCAGTTCATTTTCAGAATCCAAACTCCTTTAATGTGTATTTCAGAAGTACTTGCCAGTTCGGTCCTTCCACTGTGTGTATTTTACCATGTTCATTGAGTTATTGTCACCGTTGATTTTAAAGGCCTTAAGGCCATTTCATGCACAAACAAGTCATGCTGAGGTCAAAGCAAGTTTAATAACACTTCTTGTTGAATTCTAAAATATAGCAGGATCATTCTGTGTGAGTACTCAGCAGCTGTGAACTGTTTTAATGATGAACAGAGCCTTATTTCTATATGACTATTAAAGCAAATAGTGTTTGTGGACATACGTGTTTGTATAGCAAGTAGAAGTGTCTTTTGCAGGCTTTCTGCACCTACGTATCTTTCAAGTACATTTTTCCTCAAGGGAGGTAGCCTGGAGCTTATGGAATGATTCTGTAGTGCAAAGATGCCAAGTACTAGCTAGTAGAGATTTTTCAAGTGCAAGTGCTCACAGCGGCAAAATCTGTTTCTATAACTTTACTATGGCTATTATGCTCCAGAAAACACTCCTATATGTTCACTAGTAATGAGTTAGTCTGCACCAAACCTGCAGCAGCAAGTATAACTGTGAAGTTAATCTTACAGAATGCATAGGAAGGAGGAAAAAGTACATGTTTTGCCTCAGCACCTCAGCACTTGAATTTATAATTCAAGTTTGTAGGTTAGAATTTGAGATGTACTACCCCCCAGAAACAATACTTATCGTAGTGATAGTTGAAGTTGCATATATCTGACATGAACAATAAATGAAGGCAGTTAATATTTTACAAGGTAAAGGAAACAATCCACAAGAGAACTTCTCATTTATGATTATTGCTGACATTATAAACTTTCCAAGAAGATCGAGGGATGTTCCATTACAGTTTTCTCATTTTATATATTGATAGGCTTCCAAAGCCCACTGCAACTAGATAAATTGTCTATTCAGTGTTCAAAGGGAGGGGTTGATACAAAGTTTCCTAAGCCAGTTAAGAGACAGGTAAAACAGAGACTGTTAGTCAGATCACAGTGAAAATGGATGGAATTTCTAGCCTTGAGGAAGGCAAGACAGAAATCATCTTCAGTTGAACATATATAAATACATACAAAGGAAACGCTTAGTATTTAGAACACACAGGACAGTAAAGATTGTGCAGAATTGGTTATGCACATGGTTAAGGAATGCACAAATTTTGCAAGAATTTTAAACAAGGAGCTTGCCAGTTCAGTGACAAAACTGATGTAATTTATTACTTCCCTCAGATTAAGGAACTTGGAGGGATTTTGTAGATTTTAGAATGTCTGTTGCAATTCAAAAATCTGCAACATTCAAAGAGAACAGGAAAAGTGTAAAGCTTATTGGAAGCAGGCACTCATGAGTGCTCTTCTAATCAGGATATGCTATTTCTTAAAATCTGGCTATATACTGTGAAGTATGTGGTGTAATCATTTGACACTTTTTTTGAAAACTTAGCACTATCCTATCCTTAATATTTTACTATTTGACTTGTATGTTTGCTGCATTTTTTTGCTTTTCCTTTGAGTTGAACATTGGTTTACATTACATTTTACATGTAAGAAAGTGTCAGTCTTCCATATACTCAATACATAAAATCTTTCAATAACTAAAACTTGAATTTAAAAGTGAAATTGATAAGGCAGTGAAACCAGTTGATCAGATTACATATAAATGGTGCATTAAAGGCCAATGCACTGTGAAAATGTGTGAGGCAAAATTAACACTAACACTACAGAGTCAAAGGCTACTCTGGAAAGTCAAGACAGTGCTTTTTTCAAATGCAGCATATCATAGAAAAAACCCTCTCCTCTGCATTCTTCAGAAAGCCCTTTTATTCTTCCATCCCAAAGAAAGGACGTAAATTAAATCCTTGCTGAACTAATAACATAGCCAGGAAAAAAAAATGCAAATTTTTGTGTAACCATTTAGCATGCAAAGAGAGATTAACTCAGTCCACAAGGCCTGGGGAAACTAATCTAAAAAGCCCTCCAGGGACACTTTGGTTGGAGGGAAGAGAAACTGGCACAGCAGTAACTCCTAGTGGGTCCTTTGCTGGTGAATGGCCTGTGAATCTCTTCTTTTGCTTCCTGCAGTTCTGCACTGAATTGGAACTTTTACATCCTCAGGCCTAGATAAGTCCCTGATCTGAGAGGGGTGCTCACAGGAGGGAAGAAAGCTTAATGAGATTTAGTGCCTAGTCTGATAAATCTCCATGTGACTCCTTGCTTTGACCCCAACCTCCTAGTTATTTTGGTAAAGGAACAAGCTTTATATGATCAGGAACAAAGAGACAGATCTCTTCTATGCATTATTTTTAAAAAAGAAACAAAGAAAAATAAAACCAGACTTAACATAATTTGTCCTGTGCTGGCAGGAGCACAGGCTTCTGAGCAGTATAGGGAAAATAATGTTTTGCCACCCCAGGAATAAAGTATTTTGTCCTTGTTAATGAAATGGCAAAGTGTGGACTTGTAGCAGAAGCAGAGCAGTTCTGTTAAGCATCACGCTCCCTACAAAGCGTGGGGTATTGTGATAAGTGAGCATTGCAGAGCCAGTACTGTACAGCTCCAGTTCTGTACCTGCTCATCTCCTTTACTAGAATCCACATGTCCAGCCATGAGACAGAATCATGCTGTGAGCCAGACGGATGGGAAAAGGAGTGCATATCCATCTTTTAATGCAGTACATGCTATCAGGATGGTCTGCTGCCTTCAGAGCCTGTCCTTCCAGCTGCAGAGGCACAAGGCAGGGCTGGGCGCATGAGCAGCAGCAGCATTTGGCTGCTCCCTATGCACGTCAGGGATCTTGCTTGGTCTCTGTGCTCTGAACCAACTGGAGAGGATGCCATTGAGGGGGAAGGTTGGTCAGCCAGCACCACGGTTTTTGAGTGTTTCTTTTGCTTATTTCTAAAATTGGTCCTGACTGCAAAGCTAAAGGCTTTTTCAGCAGCTGCAGAAATCTACAGTCTTTAGCTCACAGCCTAGTCTTTGTGTTACATCATGCACTATGCTAGGAGGTATCAGGCAGCAACAGAGAACTTTGTCTATGATTTCATAGCTCAGTTGGTTTTCTAACTTGATTCCTCAAGGGACCTGTAAGGGAAAGGAAGCTCACAATAAAACTGAGATGTTAAAATATATTACTAACTATAAATTGCAGTATTTATTTGGGTTAATAAAATGCAAATTTGCTATTGGTCATTTATACTGGATTTTATTTTTGTTCTGCAATGAGATCTTTGTTTTAGAATGGATGAGAGGTCACAACTGATCAGGCTTGTTTCAAGGTCTCACTGCTGATTCAATAGATTCCTGCTTCCCTGTCTCACTTTGTCATTAATTTGGGAATTTTTGTCCCGAAGAAAATTAGCTATAATATTTTAGCTGAAGATGATTTCCCTTCTGAGGAAGTGATATTATGGAAGGTCTCTGACTGCTCTTAACAGGTTTTAAATTTTCAACTTATATAAAGGTTGTAATTTGAAGTCAAAGTCCGCCTTTCATCTTGAAATACCTTATTAATGGGGTAATGAAATACATTTACCTCAAGTGGAACACAGCTACTGAGCACCATGAAACACTAAGATTTTTCATTTTGGAAGTCTGAAGGAACAGTCCCAACTCATTCTAAGGTCTGTATATACAACTGTCTAGTCTTTTTGGACTAGTTCAACTTTGGAGTAAATCAAAGAGGCTCTTCTCTGCTGTAGAGGTTCCACGTACCTCTAATAACAACAGGGGTTTATCCCATTGTCCTGAGGGAAGGAGTGTGTGTTCTGTGCTGGAGGAACATCCAGCCTAGTTTAGCTCCAGATGTAGCCTAACTCTGGAAGTAAAGACCTTTGTAGTAGTTAAGTTTATCTTGCCTCCTTTGCTGTTAAGGAAAGTGAACTATAAAGAGTATGCTGCCACAAACAGTTGCCTCAAGACAACCAAAAGGGGTGTATGTTGCAGTGAGAGGACATGGGAATGCTCTAAGTGGGCATTGCCTGCTGTGGGAATTGGGGAGCAACTGTTTTGACTGCATAGTCTTGTGAAGATTTCTCGACACTGTATGCCAGTTCAGTAACTTGGTCCTCTTTTAAGCTATACCAGTTCTCAAATTATGTTACTAAAAATAAGCATTTTCTGTCAACTCAGTTGTTAAGCCTGCTTACACACAGTTTTGAATAAAATCAAGTTAGCTGATAGGTCAATTTGTAAGTTTGAAATACTGCTCTTACTCTGGTTTTGACTTGTGTTGTGCCACATTACTATTATGAGTTGGCCTATTCTAACTATTGTTCAGACATAACATGCAGTAGAATCTGAAAGATGCTACTGGAGTAAAAATACTCACTTTCAGTCTAACCTCAAGCATCTGCTTTGGGGATTGACCAGTGTGTCTTGCTGCTGGCTGCCTCAAAGGCCGTTTGCCATCTAGTGGCTTAGATGCATTAATGCCAAAAGGGTGTAAGTGGCAAAGCTGGTTCCTATCAAAACCAGTTGAAGTTCCAGTTGTTTCTCTTCTTTTTCCACCTTCCCATGCTTTGCAGCTGTTTCTGTTTCAGCTTTATGAGGTGACAAGCCAAACTGTCCAACAAAACATCACTAGTTGTCACTTACTGTTGCCCATGGCAGATGCCTGAAAAGGTTGGACTATTGCCTCCAGTTAGCACGCTGATTTCTCCTGTTTTATTCCTTGAAGTTCCCTACTTTTGTCATGAAACTGTTTGTGTGTATATATATATATATATATATAAAATAACATGAATCCTTACTGCAGTGTCTCCCCTGTCAGTAGATACTGCATGCTTTATGCTCCTCAACTGCATTTTTGTTTCCCGGTGCAGCATATTGGTAATTTGTGATGGGTTTTAATCCCCACAGTTCAACCACCCCTATTGACATCAGCACAAGCCATAACATACTCTTGATTTCCACTGTCACCATTACTGCCACTGAGAAAAGCCCAGAGCCTGAGTTAGGATGACATTTTTAATTGCCTTTTCCATTTGAGAACTGGAAAACTGCCTAAAGGAGAGGGGAGGTGGCAATGTTTCCTCCCCTCTAGCTAGAACACCCTTCTATAATCCAAAATCTCTGAGGTCTCTTCCTGTCTCTGCAATTACCCAACACAGATTAGTTTCCTTTCTCTGTCCCCATCTTTACAATGGGATAACAACCTCTTTTGGTTAGGTTTTTACAAGTTAGGTGTTCCCACTATTAGTATCGCACTTAAAAGAATTCATAGGATATACTCCTCTGCCACGTACATCCACATCTATACCTCACTTCCAGATTACTTAAAGAATGTTATCAGGAAAAATGACCAAAGGACAAAATCTGAAAAACTTTACTCTGAACACGTAAAGAATAAAGTGGTGGGTGTAATGCTTCAGAGGAGGAGGGGGTTTCATGCAGAAGACAAAATTGATGGAGAGATGGCTTCTTTGCATGAGCTTGAAGAATTTTGGATGGTTATCTAGCTTCTCTTAAGATCCTCGTTTAAACTGTTGCTGTTCATAGTCTGTCATGAAGAAGCTGAAATCAAGTAGGGCTTGGATACTTCCCCTGCCCTCCCCCCCAATCACTTTCTAACAGCTGGTGTTTGACATGAAAAGTTTTAGTTAACTGTAGCATTGCTAAGAAAAACGTGACTTCTGAGCCAGAAGTAACCTGCTTTTGAAGGTCATGTCTTTTTATATATTGCTGCTTAAATAATAATCTGAAATAGTCTGGAACTACTGTGCTGATTTACACCGAGTCTAAACTCTTATCTGTTTGGAAGACTTCAAGTAAGTATTATTAAATTCAAGTCTGTTACAATTAAATTGCATCTTTGCTATTTGAAGGTGGGTTTTCGGTGTTTTTTTTTGTTTAACACAGAATAAAGTAAGATGCTTTCCTCCTGCCGCGAGGGTGTTTCAGCTCACTTTTGGCTGCCTTTCTCCTGATGTCGGGGAAGACTGGTGCGTTTGCCCTCAGTTTAGAAAGGAATTGGTGAAACTTGCATGGATATTTTTCCGAAATCTCTGGAAAATAGCGCTTGTCAGAAAATGCTGTTTAATATGATATCTCCTCTCGTAAGCCGCTGTGCAGTTTTGGAGGGGTGTTTTAGTGGAATACCCGCTTGCGAAGCAGGAAGCTGGCGCTGAACGGTAGTTTTAGCATCTGAGCAGACTGGAGTGCCCCATTATTTTGGAGGTTAACCATTTATGTCCAAAACACTACTGAAAAGGAGACGTTTATCCTGTTACACTAAGAACAGCTGGATGAGCAGAACGCTACCTCCCATTCCCAGCGCGTCCCATGCTCGTTTTCCGCCCGGAGGCCGGGGCGGTCCCGGCCGCGCTGACGGGATCGCGGCGCGACGGCGGCGCCATTTCCTGGCGGCGGGGCAGGGCGGGGAGCTGATGGCCTCGCAGGACGTGCTGAGCCAGACCACCCGGCTGGCCTCCTCCAGCGCCTTGCTGCAGGTGCGGGGCCGCCCCGGGCCGCCTCCCTCCTCCTCCTCTGCGGTGCCTGGCGGGAGCCGCCTCCGCCCGGCTCGGCTGGCAGGTGTTTCCCGTGCGGCTTTCTTCCCAGGTGCTGTTCCGCGTGGTCACCTTCGGGCTGAACGCGTTCACTCTGCGCTACCTCTCTAGAGAGCTGATCGGCGTGGTCAACGTGAGGTGAGGAGGAGGCTGAAGCGCACCCGGGCTGGAAGCCCGTGTCCCACGTCCCGACCGCGCTGTTCGCCTGACGTGCGTGAGGCTTCCCTAGGAACAGGGCTCCCGGCGTGGCGCGGCTTTTTGAAAGTGTTTGTGTTCGGTGCAGCATCTCGGGGTTTATGGCCTGTAGGGTGTGTCGTTAATAACGCTTTGCATAACGCTGTTAATTTACTGTTGGTTTACAGTGTTTGATCGTTGAATGTCTCGGAGTTTCTTCTTTGGCCTGAAGCAGCGGTACTGCTGGCCTATTTTCATGTTAAACTATCGGCTTGCTGAGGAAAAGCTAGACATAATTGCGTATTACATGCTGTTGGTATACAATAAATTTTGCAACTGGGTTTTTGGCCTATAGCATGCTTAAAGTATTTTTGCTGTTTGAATAATGCATGTAATTACTTTCCCTCCTTTTTTAGGAGATGCTGATAATTTACCTCATAACACTACGTTTTCTTCGCATACCTGTTAGACTTGTCTGTCAGGCAGTCCTGTGTAAAAACTGTCAGTGATGCTACTGCATGAAGGATTTCAGTAGTAGTATGTAATAAAATCACTTTCTTTTCTCTCCTCCCCCAACCTCCTTTAGGCTAACTCTACTGTATTCAACAGTTGTCTTCCTAGCCAGGGAGGCGTTTCGCAGAGCTTGTTTGAGTGGAAGTACAAAGCGCAACTGGACCAAAACAATTAATCTTTTGTGGCTGACGTAAGATACCTTTAAAAATTTACTTCATTAGAACTTCTAATTCTTGTCTGAGAGCTCACAAAATGAGAGCAAGTATTTATTTACCAAGGTAATTATTTCAGCATTGAGCATTTAGTAGCCTTAGTCATGTTTCAGGACTGATGCAGGAAGCTGGTCAAGTCTATTGCTTTAGCATTTATGAACTTGATCTCTTTCTGGAGCACATGGGAAAGTGCGTCGCCAAAGGTGTTATCAGGAGCCATTTAGCCTGGAGTTTCATTTATGTTGTAGCTGTTAAAGGAAAATCCTGTTGCACAAATATGTAGTCCTTTTTTTTTTTTTTTTTTCCTCTCCCTGCTCAGTCTTGCTCTTTTATTACTTCATATGCATTTGTGAAGCTGCTTTAGATATCACCCCCCCAAATTTTTTTCAGTGTCTTGAGCCCAAACACTTAATGTTTGTGTTGGATAGGAGGGATGTGAAAGGGTTGGAATTAAACAACAGGAAACAAGTAGGACTACTTCTTTCAACTGTAGTGCTGTTTATAGCAGAAAGTGAATAGCTTAAAGTCTACATGAGGCTGCAGCCAGAGAGTGTAATTGCACATTGCAGCTAAGTGGATTTTATGACTTGTTTCTCCCTTCTGGTTCCTGGACACACCTCTCTGCTACTTCCCCTCTGTCAGATCTTGCAGCTGTGCAGCCACAATTAGGTGGGTTGAGAAGTAAGTTTACTTGTCTGATATGGTGGAAAATTACCCCTGCATGAAAAAATAGTAGTCTTCCATTGGGTCACCCACTGACTTTCCCTGGAACTGCACAGCTATTAATTAGATCTGGCCCAGGAATGGGAGGCTGTGCATAGTCATCTGCACTCAGGTATAAAGAACAGGGATTGTCCCTTTCAGGGATAGGTTTAATACTAATATTTTAAATGTATTAGATCTGTTCTCTTCACTGTATTATAATTAATTTTCTGCTATTTGACAGCCTTTCAAGTGGGCATTAGATGATAGTTAACAATGGTTGTGTACACCTTTTTCTTTTTAAATTTTTCCTCATAGAGAAGCATAACTTAAAAAGAAGATTAACTTTCTTAAAGGATCTGAAATACATCTTAGGAGCTTGATGTCAAATACCTTAGGGATCAGATAATGGGAGGGTCAAATAGATCCTGCTGCAGTGATCTAAAACTTTCTGTACTCTGCCAGAAGCTTCGTGTTCCTGAAGCAGTGTCAACAGAAGGTAATACACATCTGCACTCCTGTGGCTAGCTTGGCTTTTTAGCTACAGTCACTAATCAAAATGGCTCTGAGCTACAGTAGACCATTGTGAACTGGCATACCTGAGGTGCAGGCATGCATTTTCTTCTGCTCACTCTGCTGTTGCTCTCTGGAGAACCGGTCATTTCTGGAAGAATGAGACTACCAGTTGGAGCGGTGGCATCTTTATCAGTTACAGCAAGATCTAAAAAAGCTTGTCTGCCAAACCCTTGGTAACCACAGACTATAAAAATTGCAGCAATGAGGGGTTTGCAGTATTCTGTAGGCTGATAAGGGATCAGAATTATTTGGTCCTAGGGAACAAGAAATGCAGGTGGTTGACCTTATGTTAGGTTCTTGAGTAGAAAATAGACAAGTCAGAAAAATTTTTTCCCTGTCTTGCAAAAGAATGCCTTAAAAATGTTCATTACAAAAAAAAAAGTATTCTTGTTATTGTAATAATAGAAATTAATTCCTCAGGGTTTTTTTTAATTATTATGGTAATATGTTAAATTTTAATCTAATTTTATTGGATTTTTTTCTGCTTAAATAATGTTTTTTTTGATTTTTCTTTTTTGTGTGTTAACTTTTTAGGGTCCCTCTTGGTGTTTTTTGGTCTATTTTCTTGGGCTTAGTCTGGCTACACTTGCTTGAAGTACCTGATCCTTCTGTGGTTCCTCATTATCAGGCTGGTGTAGTGGCATTTGGTCTCTCTGCAATTATTGAACTTCTGGGAGAACCGTTCTGGGTTTTAGCACAAGCTCATTTGTTTGTAAGACTTAAGGTTAGTAAAGTACATGGGGTCTGTGCATGTGGGGGGAATTATTTTTCTCTATTGAAAAGAATGGATTCCTGAACTAGATCTCTGTATATTCAAGCACAAAAACCCCAACCTGTGTGTACTGTTTAGTACGGTATAACATAGTTGTAACATAAATATGAATTTGTACCTGTTAAAGCAAGAAAGTTGGTTTATTTAGAAATGATCACCTTAGTGATCATTAAATAACTTAATCATGAGTTTTAATTGGAGGGAGAGGCACATAGCTTCTACAGTTTTGTATTTCAATTGATTGTTGGCATGAAATTGTGAAATGCAACAATTGAGAACGTGATTGCCTCAGGTAAAATTATCTTCCTTAAGTCCTGTACAAAGGACTGGGAAAGTGCAATGGAGGAATTGTGAAATGCAAGAATAGAAAATTTACAGAGAAATTACAATTTGAGATGGCCAACTCAGCAGAAAGAAACTCTGTGATAAAGTCATACCAACTTTGAAAGTCTTAACATTCCTACATAAATTTTGTGTGTAAAACTACTGTATTTTAAGTTTGTGTATGTGGTTAAGTTGGCAGAAAATAAACCTCCTGTATTTTCTGTTTCTTAAAGGTAATTGCTGAAAGCCTTTCAGTAGTGTCAAAATGCATTTTGACGGTTATTTTGGTAGTCCTTTATCCTCAATGGGGCCTCTACATTTTTTCCTTGGCTCAGGTAAATTTCCTGTGTTCTCTTTTTCTATAAATTCTTGATTCATCTGAATTTTTATTTGCTGCTGCCTTTGACATTTAGCCTGCTGAATAACTTGGAGGAGGTGAGAGAAAATGCTCCTGGGAGGTTTAAGGTTTAGCACTTGTATTTAGTATTTTCCTGATACTTGTTATTAACTTGGCACTTTGACCCCGAGCAGTTTAATGAATGTACAAGAAAGCACCTTGTTCTGTCTTTGAAGGCATGTTTTGCAAATAAGGTTATGTTATTCCATATAAGCTTTATGTTAACTCTTCTTAATCAGTTATACATTCTAATGCTTGAAGACTCTGTTTACAACCTGGCTTCAGTATTAATGTTAGATTTCAGATTTTACTGTGTAGAAGATTATAATCACATGTAATTTTATCAGCCTGTACCACTAACCTATATCACCTTATCAGAAGGTGCTAATCATGTGTAACATACTCAGATTAAAACTTTTTCTTTACTACAATGAAGAATGTATATATTGGCACCTGAAAAATACAGTTGTTGTCTGTGCAATATCAGTTTACCTAGAAATGAAAATGTGATCCACCTCAGATGTGGACTTTTGCTTTTTTTTTTTTTATAGGTTTTGCAGTGGCTGTAGTAGATAGCTTATAACTGATCAAAGAAAGAGATGTAGACAGTAGCTACTCCGTTGACTTGTTTTTTGACTGAGTGAATAATTGCTTTATAATTGGACTTTAAATAATCATTCTAATAATGCTGAATAGAACATAAAAGTTGGCAAAGAGCTATGATAACCTACAGATTAAAAAAAAAATCAACAGCATTCTTGGGAGGTTAAAGTCTTTACCTAGTTTAAAATTTGACAGGAATAAGGACTACTTACTACATTTTGTTGTCACTGAATTTGGAACTCTAGCATGTAATTCTGCATTTGTAAGTTTATTTTATGTCACTGGTTGTTTTTTGTTCTCTCCTTCCCTATCTTTCCAGCTTTTATATGTCAGTGTTCTGGTAATGTGCTATGTAGTTTATTTTGTGATGTTTTTGGGGTCTCCTGAAGCAACAAAGAAGTCATTTCCAGTTGCTAGAATGACAGCTCTATTACCTAACTTGATGGAAGATGAGGTAGGCTGCACAGTTCATTCTTGATTTTAAGTTTTTCTTAAGAGAGCTTTGAAAATTAGTTTGAGAGATTGGAGTTAATTGAGTGATTTTGAGGATATTTCAGCACTGTAGAGGATATGACCGATTAAAAAGAAAACATACAAATTCTGTTTGTGGTTGGTATCAATAAAATCCTTGTCAGAAAAACGTTAAGAAACTTGACCTCTTTGTGCTTATGGGCTTGTTGCTGACTTATCTTTTAGTATCTTTGCACAAACCATTAACTGGAGATAGAACATCTGCAGTGTGCAGGGGAATGACCAGGTATCACTGGATCTGGAAAGAAACTAGAACCATTTTACCATGGATTTTGGTACTTGGACTTTTCCACAGTATAAACATGGTGGTACATAGTATCCTACAGATACTCAAATATCTCTGATGTCCTCTCAAAAGAAAATGAGGCAAGAAAGAAATGAAAAGACACAGTGAGGAAGAAGACATTTTGAAAAAGATTTGCAGATAGAAAAGATAAAGGCGGTTCTTGGTTGCAAGACCTGTGGAGACAGTTTGAAGAACAGTAAACAATTCATATCTACAGTGAAGGTGACAGTTATATTGGCATGCTAAACAGCATGTTTGGTTTTTTTTTTCCAGTCTCTAACTTTGAATAG
>VYZW01053988.1:14103-24280 GCA_013401315.1 Balaeniceps rex | reverse complement strand
ATGATTTTTGGTATTGCTGCAGCTAGCGTCTCTTGTACCGATTCTTCGGGTCTCTTACTTATTCGTGTTAGACAGGGCAAAAGGTTCACTAAGTACGGCCTAAGTATGGCAAAGGAGAAAAACTAATTTGAGATCAGAACAACTGTACCCATCTAAACATTTTTAATTCATACTCAAATTCTGTGGTATTACTAAATCATAAAAAAAATGTACCTGCTAGCTACACAGAATGTAGGAAAAAAAAAAGTCTTCTGAATACAATTTGCAGACATTAAGATAGAACTAAAGAGAAAAATACACTTAAAAAAATACAAGTCACTGTCCCCCAGAGTCATGTACAGCACAGAACTAAAACTGCGCTAAAAGAAAAACTAGCTAATCAAATAAAGCTACTTCAGAGAGAATAATGTGATAGGAATTCTTCCAACCTCCCAATTATGTATTTAAAACTTCAGAACAGTAACATTTTGTTAACATCTATATTTTGTTAAACGTTCTTTGAAATTCATTACTAGGATGTGTTTACCTGCATTTTTGAGGCCGAACGAGATGGGCAAGCTCAGCAAATCTCCAGAGTGCAGCACGTAGACTTCTGGAAGCACCATTCTAGACAGAGTACATAACTGTTACATTTCATCAAGCAAAACCATTTCCTAATACCTATAATAGTACACAGTTTTATACCACTTTACTTAAACATATAAAAGTGGCAGGTGTCTGGAAACCATAAATTTCCTTTAGCCAAAAGGAAGTCAAGTCAGCTCCATGACTGCCTTCATTTTTCTAGATGGTATTAGGACTTTTCCAAGTGACCCAAAATGAATAATAAGGAAACCAAGACAGAGAAGAAATGTCTGAGATCTCCACTCTGCTGAAATCAGCTTAAAATACCTCAGAGAAAGTCATCAACCAACAAAGAAACACTGATGATATGAGAGTCTAAAAAAAAAAACCAAACAAACAAAAAAATCACTGGAACACTTGCAGAGCTATAAAGGCAGCATAAGATTTACAGTAGTGGGGATCTGCAAATAAATAATGTTCACCAAAAAAAAAATCCACATATTGATATGTATCACTTCATAATGGCTTGCATGCTGAAGTTTAGTATCTATTTGTCTGTACTGACACCTTCAGTTGTACACCTGACTTGAGCCAGAATGCCTTTGACCCAGTGTCTAAGGATACAGTAAAGCTCTTCAGTATTGTTGGAAATACAGAAAACCATGGAAGGCAATAGATGTCTAGGAGAAATTGTGTACCTAATGTAGTTCGAACCTAACCAAAATGCTTCTCAAATCAAGTCCCCCTGAAGACAGAGCTGAGATGTTTAGAAACTGTCATTTCTTTATTTTCTTTAGCTAGTATATCAAAGGCTCACAGCCTTGTTAGCATGACAAGTTAAAAAAACTTGCATCTGAATTACAAAACGTGCATTTTTCAGGTTCAGAGCCAAACAACAGATTCTGGCATGGCTCCTAAAGTGACCCAGCTGATGCACAAACAAAATTCAGTCTGCTGGGTGCTTCTGTTATGCCTGCTACCTCTCTCTTGCCTCTGCCATGAATCTGAGAGCAACTATTCAAGCAGCACATGCCACCTGAACAACAAAATATTTCCTCCTGCACCTGGTCATAACGTGCAGAAACTTCAGAGCAATTTTTGTTTATGTTGGCTGTTTTTTGTTACTTAGCCAGACATCCATTTCTATACCCTCAAAAATTTTGCATGACATTAAGGTACAATACAGTAGGATATTCATGCCTACAAGCAGTCCACCTCTGACAGAAGAAAAGCTATCCACATTGTTTTTGTTATTTATTTTCTAGAGTCCTATCATTCCCAAAGAAACATAACAAAAAGCAATAGCATTACTGTCTGACAAATAACACCTGTATTTTCTCTCTATACAAGCTTTGCTATATGTTTATAGATGCAAGAGACATGATTTCAGTGATACTGTCCTGAACACAGCATTTTTCCTTTTGTAGTCATATACTTAAAAAAGGCTATTACTAAAATTCTTCCCGTGGACATAACTAAATTGTGACTTTTGGTGCAAAGAGAGATGCTTCAGTACTCTTACCTATGCTTGTTACAGAAGCTGTAAGTACACATCACACATTCACAAAACAAAGTAGTTAAAACTTGTATCAGGTCACTTCAGGTCTTGATCAAATGATTCCTCCAAGAAGTTATGTCAAATTAAGAATGTCACTGTCCTCCACCTACTTTTCATGACCCTTTTTCTTCAAGTTATTCTTTCCAGCTCAGTCAGTGGAGCAAACATCATGAATATGCCTTATTCATTTGGGTGCAGAGTCACTAAGGTTAACTCAAGACTGCTGTTCACACCAAATGCTCACACACTTCCTGCCAGATAAGCTTTCAGGAGTGGTTAAATCTAAACAATGCCACCAATAGTGAGGAACTGGGTAGAATAATACATTAAACAGTCACAGATCCTTCCAAAGTAAAGCTTTGACCTTGATCTTAAAAGACATACAGTATTTATTTACACTAATGCCACATTCCAATATACTAAAACACTAAATACCATATTTCAAAGTGACATGAAAATAAGAAACTCACCTTTTTAATCTCTTTATACAGTTCTAATTGTAACCTAGGAAGATTGGAATCCATCAAAGCCTGCAATAAAACGCATTGAGAACATACTGTATCAGAGGGGAGGCGCTTTACAGGAATAAAGTTACACTTGCAATAAAACAGCTTCAAAAAAGGCACAGAACTATCTAACTACCCCTATATTTGACGTATAACCAGGAAAGTGCTAAATACTGAAGAGAGACACCTTTATCTTTCACACAAACACAAAACAGAAATGTGGACAAATTCCACAAACTCTAACAGTTATGCGCAGTTAATATTGACTGCTTTACCCATTCTACCTAAAAAAGGCCATATGGGATCAGACTGCAAGCAGAGCCAACCTAACGTGCTTTTTGGCAATCGCCAGGAATAGAATACTCATGAATAGAATGCTAAAACACAAAAATAGTATTCACAAGCAGCGAGAGGTATTCCCTGCTATACATCCCCAGCATCAAGTAGTCTCCTACTATTTCTCAAACTGAGGCTGTATTTGTACCATTACCTTTAACAGCCCTTGAAAAACCCTTCTTTCACGAATTAGCCTATTTTCTGCATCCATTTATTACAAGGCGCTCTGGACACCAGAAGTATCGCATCCCAGGATCTAATCAAGCATAGTGCAACAGAGCATACATCATAGTTTGAACCTGCAGTCTGGCTGAGAACTAGGGTACATGAAATGAAAGTAAGCACCGAGAAGTAGTAATTTTCTGTTCACCTCAACTCAATCATTCTTCCTCCATCTTTAAAACCGCAGGGAAGAAAAAAGCATGAAAATAGTTCCACTATATATAATCTCTTCCTATCGAAGATTTTGTATATATACGATTACCCTTTCTCTTCCATTTTTTTCCTAGTGCATACTACTATTTATGAACATTTCCACCACCACTTCCCCAGATGAAATGAGAGCTTCATACAATGTACAAGGGCCTACATTATGTATTTAGACAGTGCTATAATGTTTAGTATTTCATTCTTTATTCCTTGTCCAATAATTTAATAATTTCTGATTTTCTATCTGCCTTCTTGACCACCAACCACTAAGCTCACATCTCCACAGCATTACTCTTACATGGCACACGCTGATGTAAAGGCCACAACTGCTTAAGCATGGTCAGTGAAGTGCCTGTGGCTCCTCCAGAGCATGATTCCCCTAGCTTAAAACTGTATGCTCCAAAACTCCATTCCCCCCAGTTATACCACTCACTATAATAAAATGGTATTACATTCCCCAGAAAAATCTTACCTGGCTTGTATCTTTATATTGTCATAAGCATCCCAACTATTAATTGCAGGTGCCTAGATGACAGTAGGTAGGGATAAATCTCACTTACTTCATAAAACTTAATTTTTATGGGAAGTTCACTGCCTCTGTATATCAGGATATCAAGCAACACAAAAAGGCACCAGCTACTACTTTGGCTTCAAGGGTAAGTTGTTCTTACAACACGCTCAATTGGAGCAACTCTTTTTACTAGTGTACACCTGTATTTTCAGCAGGCTAGAATCTAAAAAGTCATCCCAATCAGAAAAAATTATAAGCGCAGTCAACTCTAAATTACTACAAATAATAAACCTCAATTACTGAGACCAACTGTACTTCAGTCTGTGTGAACAGTCCCACCAGTATCATTAGCACAGACAATACTACATCATCATACACCAGCTTCAGAAACAAAACAGCTTCAGTAACACCTTGCCTACAGAAACCTGGTAACTCCCAACTTGGTATTTTTTCTTTTAAATAAAGGTATCGCCATAGCTATTTAAACTTTGAGCCATTTATGCTGTCTGTGAGGTTCTGACAGGTAAGTGTAGTGATACTTAAAGATGACCTATAGGGTGTTTATCTAAACTTACTTGCTGCTTCAGTTTACAGCCTTGTCTACACAGAAGTGTTCATATTTTAATTATACTAATGAGCATGAATTCCAGACAGACATACAGTTACACAAGTAATGCTTACATCTATATTCTTATATTTAAAGAGAGAAAATACAAAGCATCTTTCTAGCAAGAGAATTAGTCTCAAAAATGCCCAAGGTACTAAAAAAGCTGAACATTAACCAATATGCAAGCTTAGGGGCCCAACGCCTCTGTTCCATTCATCACAAGCATCACTGCTACTGGCACGACCAAAAATAAAACTGAACATCTTTTTGTCTCTGCATTTATACATGAGAGAGCGTCTGCCTAAAGACTAAGTTGCTTCCACACAGCATAAAACATAGAAACAGAATAGAAACTACGACCAGCTTCAATAACAGTCTGATACATCCATGTGGTTGGAATATCACAACTATTACCATTTCATAGCTGTGACCAAGTGGCAAGCTTAATGACTGATACAAGACTCCATCATTTAAAGTCACTTTAGTCTTCAAAACAAAACCAATTACCATACAAAGATTTGGAAAAAAAAAAATTAAAGTTTTTCAAGTTACCTTGAAACATGCCAGAAAGCAACAGTATTAAATAGATTGGTGAATTAAAGAGGTCAATTTTATACCAAGCCTACAGAAGAGTTTGGTGGAAAGAAGGAAGAAAGTTTGCATTCTTTACAACTGTTTCAGAGCATCTTTTAAAGCAAATTAAGTTACATAATGGTATATGCATTTCATAGAGTGCTAAACTCCTGCAAATGGAAAAACATTTAAATCAGAATGAATAGAGCAAAGTACTACAGGGCAAAACAAAAAAAGCAGAAGACACTTGCACTTCATTATTCCCTATTGTTATGGAATATACTACATAATCAGTAAGCTTTCTTCATACAACTTTCAGCCACAAGCTCAACCCCCAAAACTTAATTCATTCAGATATCAAACAAAGAGAACGTAACTGAGAGAAATCCCTACATAGGAATGCTTTGTTTGCTTGCTTTTACACACCCCTTCATACTAAAGAAAATTATTGTTTGCATATTCCTAAAGCACTTTGGACCAACCAGATTAATTATGCAGGTACTTTACATTGACTCAAAGGTCAAGTATTTCAGAAGACGGGGGTGGGGAAGAAAGGGCAGGTGAAGGTAAACCTATCCTGGAAGCAGCAGCTCACAGCAATTACTCAAGAGGTTCATTTTAAGATACTTTAAATCAAGATTTAATTGGTGTGTGCCCAGGTGGCCAGGAAGGCCAACAGCATCCTGGCTTGTATCAGGAATAGCGTGGCCAGCATGACCAGGGAAGTGATCGTCCCCCTGTACTCGGCACTGGTGAGGCCGCACCTTGAGTACTGTGTTCAGTTTCGGGCCCCTCACAACAAGAAAGACATTGAGATGCTGAAGCGTGTCCAGAGAAGGGCAACAAAGCTGGTGAAGGGTCTAGAGCACAAGACTTAATGAGGAGCGGCTGAGGGACCTGGGGTTGTTTAGCCTGGAGAAGAGGAGGCTGAGGGGAGACCTTATCACTCTCTACAGCTACCTGAAAGGAGGGTGTAGCGAGGTGGGGGTTGGTCTCTTCTCCCAAGTAACAAGTGATAGGACGAGAGGCAATGGCCTCAAGTTGCACCAGGGGAGGTTTACATTAGATATTAGGAAAAACTTCTTCATGGAGAGGGTTGTCAAGTATTGGAACAGGCTGCCCAGGGAAGTGGTTGAGTCACCATCCCTGGAGGTATTTAAGAGACGGGTAGACGAGGTGCTTAGGGACATGGTTTAGTAGTGGACAGGTACAGTTGGACTTGATAATCTTAAAGGTCTTTTCCAATCAAATGATTCTATGATGATTTAGACCTTGCCTGACCTCATATGAACGCCCACCTGCTATGCTCCAACAAGCCCTTCATTCTGGATCACAGTAGGGTAATAAACACCAGAACACCATATTTATCCTAATTATTGCCTAAAAGCTCCTCCTCCAAGCGTCAGCAAATCACACTACTGGAATGAAAAGCCACTACATCTTTCAGTCAGCTCTTCAGTAATACTTTTACGTTTCCTCATGTTAAGTATCTTTATGTTTACAGAACAATAACAGAGTATGCCTCTCATACAACAAGATAATTTTAGAAAAGCCCACATTCTTGTTTTGGTTAACTTGAAGAGAACAAAGTTAATGAACAACTGAAGAAAAGACTAGATTAGAACGATAAGTGACAGAAGACAAGTTAAATATCTTGATCTGGACATAAAATGCTCCCTAAGAGCACATACAGAATTTAGTAAAGAAGCTTACTTAACTTCTTACATTATGAGATATTATCAACAATAAAAAAACAACTAAAAGAACATCAGTGTGAATTCATACAGGGCACTACATCAGGAAGAGATAAAATCTGGTAGTAGAGTATATAAAAGTTCTTACTTTAATAACTTTATTAAGGCATTCATCAGCAACCATCCGGACATCAGATTCTGCATCCTCACTGCAGAGGAGAAACAGTTCCATAGCAATCCCCAGCAGTTTCTGAAATTCTGGAGAGTTTCTAAATAAAGAAGCATTAGAAAATTACAATGTGCACTATGGAAAGCGAACACCAATGCTATTTTTGAGGGCGTTTCAGAATCCAACTACACATATATTATACACAGTTATACAAGAGGAGAAGACATTCAGTGGATTAAAGCATTTCATTAGGAGTTGGGAGATCATTTCCCTGCTCTTTCCTACATAATCTGGCAAGGTATTTGACCTCTGTGCCTCAGCTTCTCTGTCTGAGGCAGAAGGATAATGCCCACTCTACAAATGCTTAAACAAAATTACTTCTTAGATTTTGGGTTGGTAAAAAAAAATAGTGCCATTTCACTTTTAAACAGAAGTTGAACATTTAAAATCGGCAATTATCAGGAAGCCTCCAAATAACTAACACTCCAAAGTAGCTATTTGTATTAATGCAATAATAAATTAAAGACATTGTCTTACCTTAAAGACTGAGCAACTATGTTTTCACATATTGTTAGGCAATGATTCACTCGATCTTTCTTGGTAGTTGAAAGTTCTTTCTTTCTAAAAGAAGAACACAATGATAATGAGTCCGAGATAAGATTTCAAAAGTGAGCAGTGACCATTTAAACACTCTTGCTAGAGTAGTGTCTAATGATTATACAAGAAAAAGATGCACTCTGCTGGTCATTATATAAACAGCTTGTATGCCAACTATCTGTAGTCCCAGGACTTCGTATACTAACTGCTGCTGAAGGCATGCAGGCACACAGGCAAAGGGAAGGATACAAACTTAGAAAAATAATGAACCATTTAACAGTGAATATCACAGTAATTCCATAACTTACACTGAGAAAGTATTTGGGAAACAAAAATGAAGAATGAAGAGGAGTGAAGGGAAAGGAAGGAAAGAGTGGAGCAGACCTAGAACAAAGCTGAAATAAAGAAACTGACAGAAAGAAAAAGGTTGGGGAAAATAAGCCATGAGAACAAGTCCTGCAGACCTAAAAAATACCACTTTTAAAAAGACTTTTCTCACACATAAAATCACCTTAGACTTTTTTGGTCTGGCAAGTTCTTGAAACTTAGAGTTCTGTTAAATCGACCATCTTGTATCTGACCTGGAAAGGATGCTGAGGCAATCCTATCATATGTCACATTCCTCCAAATGGTTTTGTAATTATAAAAATAGCAAAGCTCTAGACACAGCCTATGCCCATCAAGAATAATATCCCTATAGTAACACTTGGTATAGTCCAGGAAAGGCCAAGCTTAGTCAACTCACAGCAAACGAGCGTAAAACAAAGAGAATAAAATTCACAGAATCAAAGAATGCATATCTACAAGCAATGCAGAACTCAATATGAAAAGCTTCTACTTTGCAAAATTTGTTTAACATTCACTTCAACATGCTATAAGCTCCTATAGCCCTTTACGGCTGAGTCTAGAACAGAAGCTTCTTCCCTGCTGCACCCCCAACAAAGGAACTGGAAAAAAGAGAGCGAGAGATATTCACAACACAAAATGAAATTTTATTTCATTGTATGCAGTGTCTCCTACTCTTGACTTTACTGACACAGAACCACTTCTGGGGAAGCAGACGTTACTTTTAAATAACTAACCAGTAGTAATACTGAAGCCAAACTGCACACCCAAACGTACCTCTCCTGGGTCTGCTTCACAACAAGGAGGTACCTGCTTCATCACTCACATTCACAGAGAATCTTCTCTTTTGTTTTCCAAGTGAAAATTGATCATCTGTATCTTTAGCATTTAGTTTTCTGTCTTAGCAAAAATAGCAAAACCATCAAATAGCAAAACACTGTTTCTGAACTAGAAGTTGGAAAGCGATGTGAACAGCCTTGAGACACATTAATATAGTTAACACAACATTAAGGACCAACAGCAAGTAGCCAATAAGCACATTAAATTAAGCTAACTCAAAATACATTGTTAGACAAAAAATTTGAAGAATTAAGCTGTAATATTTAAGAGTTTCAGCTCAAATAATAGTACAGTTTTTGAAAAAATTCATTCTTTGCAAGTACCCCTGTCCTTTCCCTTCCATCAGGTTGGAAGTGGGGATTAAAAAGTGTTTGCTCCCAAGACCTCAGTTTTTCTCCCAAGCATCCTCTCACCTCACTCCAGAAATGCTTTCCCTTTTTAAAAGCTTAAGGAATAGTTCTGAACAAGACCATTTTTTCCACTATAATTTGGCAGTATTTTGTTTAGGTAAGCTTCAGCGTTCCTCAAAGAGGATCTCCTCTTTGGCTTGTGTTCTTAAACAACTGGCAGAATGAGAGTAGCCAATCTGAATTTGATCAAGACATACAATGTCTTTCTCTCTATCTTCTGAAAGTGCTGTTAAAGACTCTGTGGTGCTTTCTCCTCACCTCTAACAAAACAGCAAATACTTCCTAAAATGTCCAATTGATTTTGCAACTTAAGTACTGTTGATGTGAACAGACACCTAAGAAACCGAATAAATCATTTCAACTTTTATGATAATTTTAGCTAGCATTGCCCACATCTCTTATGAGCACCATTGTCCGTACACATCAACCCAAGAAGAGAACGGGCACATCTGAACTTGCCCGTAAGGTCACTATCTCAGATACAAAACATGTTAGAGATATTGCTGAATGAGACTGCTTTCAGAATAAAGTTCTTTATTATCTACTCATACTACAGCCCTGAGCAAGGCAGGCAGTAGTGTTCAATACTACTGAGACTACTATAGATCAATCTCTTCAGCAGACTTCTGTAAACAGAGAGCTCACCTAACACTGAATCTACCACCTCACTGAAATAACTTAAAAAATTAAAAAAGGCCTGAATAGAGAAAATTTAATGTGAAAACTTAGAAGGAATGCATATAGTTAACAAGTTACTATTTAAACGGAAATAACAGAAACTAACAGAAACAGAGGTGAAGACTATCCAAAAGGAAAGAAGAACAAACATTCAACAGAATTTGCTGTACTGAATCTTTCATCTGCCATCCGGTTATTCCCCTTCCAAAAAAAATCCACCTTTGAAGGAATGAAAGAAAAGGTGGAAGACAAACACTTAACGTACATCATGCACAAGCACACATTTTCTGTGCCTACAGAGAGAGAAGGATAAGAGAACAGTATCTGGAGGTAGAACACATGATTTTTTTTTTTTTTTTT